>SNQJ01S0039484.1:72156-89230 GCA_010110895.2 Picea sitchensis
GGACAAGTTGTCAGGAACAAAGCAAGATTGGTTTGTAAGGGTATGCTCAGATAGAAGGACTGGATTTTGATGAAACATTTGCGCCCGTAGCAAGGTTAGAAGATATCAAAATATTTCTTGCCTATGCTTGTCATAAAAGGTTTAAAGTCTATCAAATGGATGTCAAGTCATCTTTTCTAAATGGAGATTTAAATGAAGAAGTCTATATGGAACAACCAGAGGATTTCAAACTTTCTGATAACCCTAACTTAGTATGCAAGATGAAGAAAGATTTATATGGGTTAAAACAAGCTCCTCATGCCTGGTATCACAGACTGGATACATATCTCAAAGACAAAGGGTTCAAGAGAGGAACAGTTGACAACAATCTATATATCAAAATAGAGGGTGACGATTTGCTCATTGTGTTGGTCTATGTAGATGACACCATCTTTGGATGTAATAAGGATTCATTGGTAAAATGGTTTGCTTCTGCCATGGATTATGAGTTTGAAATGTCTATGATAGGTGAACTATCATTTTTTCTTGGTCTGCAAATTACTCAGAGGTTTGAAGGGATGTTCATTTGTCAAGAAAAATATCTAAGAGAAATGTTGAAAAGTTTTCAAATGGAAGATTCTAAACCTGTGGGCACACCTATGGTAACTGGATGAAAATTAAGCAAGGATGATGACTCACCTGATGTTGATCAAAATTCATATAGGTCAATGACAGGAAGCCTGTTGTACATCACAACATCTTGCCCAGACATAATGCATGCTATTGGAATGGTAGGCAGATATCAATCTTCACCTAAACAAAGTCATTTGCTAGCTGTCAAAAGGATATTCAAGTATTTGAAAGAAACAATGACTTATGGACCGTGGTATCCCAGAAATCAGAATTTTCAGTTAACTACTTATTCATATGCCGATTGGGAAAAATGTGTTGATGAGAGAAAAAGCACCAGTGGAGGAGCATTCTTCCTGGGTGACTCATTAGTAGCATGGCTTAGTAAAAATCAAAGTTCCATTTCCTTATCAACTACAGAGGCAGAGTACATTACTGCTACTACTTGTTGCACTCATGTATTATGGATGATTCAAACACTTGCAGACTTGGAGGTAAAATACGCAGCACTGATCCCAATTCATTGTGATAACACTAGTGCCATTAGTGTGTCTAAGAATCCTATATTCCACTCCAAGAGCAAGCATATTCCCATAAAATACCATTTTCTGAGAGAGAAAGCCACCAATAAGGTGGTTCAGGTCCGTTACATTCGAACCACAGAACAAATTGCAGACATCTTTACTAAACCCCTAGCCAAGACACCATTTGAATATCTTCGACAGAAGTTGGGTATCATCCCATCTCACACCTAAGAGATTCATTCCTGTTAGGGGGAGTTTTGTATTGATTGAATATCTAATACCTCCTAAAAATACTACAACAGCTCAGGGGGAGCATGTTTTCTTTGACATTGATGTCAAAGGGGGAGAAAAGGAGTGGTCCAGACCGGATGCTATAGTTGGCGGTCCAAATAGATTAGCGCAATCATTTAGGGTTACCATCAATGCCAAAGGGGGAGATTGTTGGCATGCTTTCAGGAAGATGTGCTTGTCATTGATGGCAAGATCAGAGTATGCAGCTATGGAAAAACAGGGACAACGTAAGCTCAGAAGAGATAGTGCAGAGGTGCACGAAGAGTGCAAGAGTGTGCTTGTTTATTTGATGGCAAATAGGAAGGCAAGGAAGATCAACAGTGCATGGATAATCGCATGGAAAGATCAGAAGCATAAACTCCATTTCAGAGTTTCGGATAACGGGCACTGGAGGAGTCAAGGAAGCAACTCATGACAAGAATGCCGAAATGGCGAAATGCAAACTCCATTTCAGAGTTTCGGATACCGGGCATTGGAGGATTCAAGGAAGCAACTCACGACAAGAATTTCGAAACGATGAAATGCGAAACGCCAGAATACGTTGATCCAACTCCATTTCAGAGTTTCGGATACTGGAAGATTAAGAAGTCAAGAGTTGAGACTCATCAACACAGGAGTCCCCGAGTTGCAAAATCTGGAATCCCGAAATCCCAAAAGAGGCACATCAACAAGAGTTTTACAGACCGGGAAATAACTCCATTTCGGAGTCCCGGATACCGGGAGTTGAAGTGTCAAAACACTTCACCACAGGAGTCCCGGTATCACGAAATGCGAAACACCAAAATTATGAAAGCAAGAGACAGTTCCGAATACCAGGAGTTGAAGTGTCAAAGCACTTCACCACAGGAGTCCCAGTATCGTGAAATGCGAAACATCGAAATACTGAAAGAAGGAGACAGTACCAGATACCGGGAGTTGAAGTGTCAAAACACTTCACCATAGGAGTCCCAGAATCGTGAAATGTGAAACCCCAAAATCCTGAAAGCAGGAGACAGTTTTGAATACTTGAATTTTGGATACCAGGAGATGGAGGAGTCAAGTGTCGAAACTCCTCATCACAGGAGTCCCGAAGTTGCGAAGTGCGAAAAGATGAAAAGTTGATCTAACTTCATTTCGGAGTTTCGTAGACCGGGACTTGGAAGTGTCGAGAACATTCACACCAGAATGACGAAATTGCGATATGTGAAATCACGAAGTGATCTGGGCCAATAGATCCAGGAGGAGAATGTGGTAGATCACGTCAGAAAGGACAGGTGGAAGACTACGACACGTGGCACGGTCAGACAATGACAAGTGTTGAGTTGATTAGGCATTTCAGGCCACTGGAAATCACAATTCTGAGTGACACGTGACAGCCACTCCAGCCATGACACGTCATCGAGTGACGCAAGATTGAACTCACTCCAGGAGTTCTTTCTTTGGGAGTTTTAACTCCATCACTCCCCCAAAGTCCCAAAGGATGAAGTTCCGGGGCAAAGGATAGTTGTTCGATCACCATGTATCATGGACCGTTGATCTGGAGATCAAAGAGCTGTAGAGAAGAGCTCGAATCGGCAAGCTCCATTTCAGAGTTTTGGGGATCGTGACATGGAGCATCAAGATATCTCATCACAAGAATTGTGAAATCATGAAATCCCGAAAGGCGAAATTGCAACATGGACTGGGTGCCTCGCAACAGGATTTCGCGACATGCGAAATCACGAAAGGATGAAATGTGAAATGTCAAAATGATAGGAGCTAATACAGACAAGCTCCATTTTGGAGTTTTGGGCAATGGGACATGGAGTGTAACGAAATGTTCACCACAATGATCCCGAAATTCTGAAGTGCAGAATGGCGAAATGAATGCCAAAGTCTATGAAGTCAATCCAACGGTGCAGATGAATTTAAATAAGATCGAAGGGCTACTGTTGCACTCTAGAGTGTAACTATTAGAAAAAACTGATGGTTTCTGCTAGAGGATGAGCTCATCTATGACAGAGAAGACGAAGAGTCTCAACTGCTAGAGAAGCTGAGAAATCTCAGTGTAACACCCAGTGATGATGGATGCGTGGGAAACCGCCAGAGAAGTAGAAGAGTTACCATTATGATCAGGCAGAGCACTCAAAAGGAGCAGGAGATGAAGAATAGATACACAACGTGGTGCATAGGAGTGAGGCAGTGGTATTATGAAAGTGGTAGTGAAGACCCCGATGTGGTGGACATTGGCGGTGAGCAGAGCATGCAGGAGAAAGGAGCAGAGGGGATGCATAAGGAGCACAGAGATTATAAGAATGCAAAAGAAAGAAGAGAAGGTTGTTGTTGTGATATGGAATAGACAAATGAAGAAGAAGTGAGAATGCAATAGAAGCAATGCACAACAGAGGAATGGTGTAGTAAATGGACATGGTATACAATGCATAGATTGAGAAGGACATAAAGCGCAAAGGAGTGGGTAGAAGACACAGATGCAGATAGAGTAGCGTAGTGTAACAGAACATCGATGAGACTGGTAAGCCATTGAAGAACTTTATGTCACTGTAATAAGTTTTAGTAACAAAGATTTATATTTAAGGGTGGTAGGGAGGTGCTAGGGAGGAAGGTTGTCCTCAATGGTTCAAGTGGGTGCTTGAACGCAGGGAGTTGTAGCTTCCATCTGGTTGCAGCCAGAGAAACCAGGGTGGTAGGGTGGTGCAAGGGAGAATTGTTGTTCTCTATTTTACAGGTTGGTGCTTGTATGATCGGAAGTTGGTGCTTCCATCCAGTTGGTGCTGAAACACTTGGGGAGTTGGTGCTTCCTTCTAGTTGGTGCTAGAGAAATCTAGGGAGTTGGTGCTAGAGAAACCAGAGAGTTGGTTCTCTCAGCAAGTAGTAGCTTGCAAAATAGAGGTTTCAGCCTCATTATGAGTTGGTTCTCATATGTATGATAATGTAAAGAATGTAAAGATTATTTATCATATAAAGAAGAAGAGTTTTTTACCCTCTATGGGTTTCCTTAAGAAATATATGTCTCTGTGTATCTCATATGCGTGACTGAAGCTGAATGTGCTATTACTTATTTCCCTGCATTATTTTGATTGTCATTGATTGCTTTGTAAAGAGTTTAAAATAAGCATAATTGTTTAAGCATGGTAACAACTGATTCACCCCCCCCTCTCAGTTTCTCAACACTAAGAGTATAAGGCATAGCAATATACTCCCTAGTATTAATACAGGATAGCTTGTTTCCCATAGAAAGTGTAACAGTGATGCAACACCTTGCATAAAAGAAAGAGGCAAACACTATAAACTTGAATGTGAACCATTTATCTATAGAGACAAAATTGTGTGGAATAGAAACAAGAACAAACTAAATGATGGTTAACCAGATCAACTACCAAGAAGAACAATGGACCAATGTAGATCTAAATCTTTTGTAAGGAGAAAAATATGATGGACTAAACAATTGAGTTGTGATCTAGTGGTTGAGACGGGGCATAACTATGCTAATCATCTAGGTTCAAAGCCCGACTGGCATAGAGCCATGGATTATAAGTTGGCCAAGTTAGATGGGATTCATATGAAGCATTAATTCAAGAAAAGAAAGAGAGAGAAAGGGACGAAATAAACAATTTGTATATAACAGATTTTAACAAGAATGGAATATTCAATAAACATGTTTCTAAATGGTTGGAAAAACTGGGAATATCAAACTTACCCTGATATTGCATGGATCTAAAGAATATTCCTAGAATACAAAGTCAAAAAAACCTAGTGGAACTTGACCCCAAGGATATTAATAATATAACAAAAAAACAAAAAAAGATTTCAAGAGAAGTCCAAACGCCCAATTATAGATACAAAAAAGTAGACACAATTTATACAAAAAAAAATCCCAAAACAGGTTTCATAGACCAAAATGGTCTATGCATAGATCTAAGTACATTAATAACATTGTTTTCACTTCAAAATAAATACATTCATGAATCCATCGCACCCCCTCTGATAATCATCCATAAGATACAATAGGCATGATAATTTAGGTATTTTCATGTTTATACTAGTAACTGTGCTTTTATTAAAGGTTTTAGGTCAAGCCCATTTGAATCAATTTCAGAATGGAGTTAAACGCTTGTTTACATAACATACAGACTTTTTCAATGGAAAAAAAGATATTTGAACTTACCGATATGACAATAAATTCCCACCATGGCCCACCACGATGAGTTTAGTCCATCAAATATTTATTAGAATTGGTGACAGCCTGCTTAATGAGCAACCCATTCTCCATGAAATCCCGCTTCATCCTTCGAATGAATGGTCTCCCATCCCTCAAATAAAAAATCAGAAGAACCATCCTCTTGAGAACTTGAAGAAACCCTTCTTCTCCTGCATACTCCCCATTTGGCATAAAATTTATGGGAACATCCTTCTCACTAGAATCGTTGCTCTGGAATTCAGTACTATTTTCTCCAAAATTTCCACCGTTATCACCCATTTCCAATCCAAATTTCAAAAAATTTCACTTCTTGTTTTGTCACTGCTATTCTACCCTACTCTACTCCACTATGTGAAATGGTAATATAGGCTTATTATCAAATAAAAAAAGGGGCTTAGGAACACTGAGCTTGAGGGGACGTAGACGGGTCTCGAACCCACCAACCAAAATGAGCTCCTTCATCATCTATTAAACAAATTCTTGTATGAAACCACCTCGAAATAATCTTCCCTTTCTCCTTCAACAACCTTAGAGAGATCAACGTTTGTGGTTACAAATCATAGGGTTAGTGCACTGGAAGAAAATTACTAGAATAAACAGGTAAAAGGAAAAATCAGGCAAGTTGGAAACACAATATTTGTAAAAACAATATGCATAAAGTTAACAAAGCCTCTTTGCAGTAATTAATGATGTATTCAATGTATTCATAAACCACAAGGGCCCTAATATCAAGAAGACTTCAGTCATATTTACCGTTTCCTTCAATCCTCTGGAATAGTATTTTTTTTAGACAAAAACGAAATGCAAGGGGGGGGGGATTAACCTCTCAAATGGAAGATTTCATTAGATCCTTCGTTGTCCATGTTGAAATTTTATCTCCACACTATGAAAAATCAATGTAGTGTCTAAATGAACTCTTGCTCATGTTGGAGTCTTGGGCTCCAATAATTCCAGTTATTTACAGTGTCAATCCTGCTCAGCTTAGATGGACATGAGTTAAAAATAAAATTTGTTAAACACGAGTCAAAAAATGGAGGGTATGATCAAGCCCTTCACAAACTGAAAAATCGATATGATTCTACCATAATTGAAAATTTGAGATGATACATCCACAAGCCATTTAAAATTGGAGATGTTGTAGCCATAATCCATTTAAAATTGGAGATGTTGCATCCATATTCCAGTTGGATATGGAGGCATTTAATGGGTAGAAATTTCATGTTTCCCCGGCACCGAAGCAAAAATGACTCCATTGATGGGATAATATTTGACAGCGAATAAAGACTTTGTCTGAGTAGTATTAAATATTGTAGATCTATGAATTCATTAATTTCTACTTGTAAGTTCGATTTTCTGTCTGCAAATGGAAATTTAGTGGCATCGTGGTAGTATTTATTTGATTTCCTATTCTAAATAGTTGGTTTGGTTTTAGAAGGCATGAATGCACAACTTTAATCTGTACCAGAGTTACTAGAGTAGTGTTATAGGGCGACATAAGATCTACATTATCAATGTGTCCTACTGTTGCAGTCTTTGAGGGTGGCATGATGTACTTATAAATATTTAATACAAATACTACGTGGTCATGTTAATTTTAAGTTTTGTTTTAATTTTTAATATATATTTTTAAATGTCATGTTCGGTTGGGTATTAGTCATAAGTTTTATCGTCATGTGGCTAGCACTGTCCTAACTGCATTGAAAGTGTACTGATTTTTTAAGATTTGGATTTAGAATATGGAGATACAAAAATTATACGTCGCTTTTTAAGGAGTTTTTAAAAATAAATTGTTTTATTGTTATTTATTTTTTTGGGTTAATTTGTACCTCTAAGAAGGGGAGGAAATTAGTCATTTCATTATGCATTCTCTTTAACTAATCAGAAAATAGAATTTCAAATATTCAAAAATTAAAAATTTATTTATTTTATTTATAATATTTACATTAGTAAATATTATTTGAGAAACATTTAAAAACATTATGAAATTTTTTAAAAATTTGTAAAAGTTAATATAGTTTTTACTTGCAACAGATTGTTATATTCCCTTCTTTGGAAGGGAATAAGAAGGCTCCCCTCTTCTTAATTCCCATCCCACCATTAGCCCACAACAAAAAAACACATCCACAAAGTGGCCTGTAATTTCAAGAATAGTGGGCACCATGCAATTTTGAGACTAGATTCTTCTAAAATACTTTTTGTCACCTGAGATCTTCTTCTTTTTTTTGTAAATAAAAGTGGATCCTTATATTAATGCCAAATGTAAGCTTACAAAAGTTCTTGCAACCTATCTGCGTTCACATAAATTCCTGCAGTTGAAGGTAGAATTGCTAGTAACAAAATTACATACTGTGAATCGACGAATACTGCAAACACATAAATGTCTGCAGCTGAAGGTAGAATTGCTAGTAACAAAATTAAATAGAAATGAGAAGCGGAGTGGGTCCTTGGATTCCTTCATGTAACCCATGCCTCGTGACTTCTAGACCAATTCCCGATTTCCGAATCAGCAAATACTTCAGGACCAATCCACGGACCATGATCCTCTCACAATCAACGGTTGAGATTGACTCATGAACTCAGACATCGTGAGTTCTCTCCTCATCCTTTCCCAACATATGAGCTTAGTGAGATCTAGCCCCTTCCCTTTCGAGAACTTCGGGACTTCGCTTTTCACAAAGTTGAAAGAACGCTTACCTCTGTTCTTATGAAACCCCGAACCCCAACTCTTCGCTTTCCAGAACCTTTGGGACTTCAGAAATCAAGACTTCACGATTTAGGACTTTGGAATTCAACACGCCCTGAATCTCCACTTTCCAGAACCTTTGTGAATCGGGACTTCGCGATTCGGGACTTCATGAATCGGGACTTTGGAAGTCAACATGCCCCAAACTTCCAAGATCCGAACCCCAACTCTCTTCATGTCAGATCAACGGTCCATAAATCTCCATGATCCAACGGTCCTGAACTTCCCTTCATGAGTCGAGGCTTCGCATTTCAAGACTTTGGAAATTGATTTGTCCTAAGATTCCAAAAACCGAACCTGACTCACCGCTTCCGGATCCAACAGTGTTGGTCTCCCCTTCACGAGTCGAGACTTTGCGACTTTGGCAAGTCCACTTTCATTCAAATCGCTAAGGCTCATGCACTTTACTTCTAACAATTGTTGATCTTCTGCGTTAACGCTTACAGTCGCCCTATCCCTTGAGATTTTGATCATTTTCGACTTAGAATAATTTCTAAGCATTCAAAGGTGACACCCTATCGGGGTTAGGGCCATCCATATCAACAATATCCTTGCATTGGAGCCAAATGGGTGAGCTCTGGGATTGCCTGGAATCGTGGAGATTGATCTGTTGCATGGAGTCAACCCCTGCATTGGCCAGCATGTCCACAATTTTTTTTTCACTTCGCTGAATGTGTGAGGGGGTTAGAGTTAGAGAGGGTCTGAGAAGTGCCTGGAAGTTGTATAGGGGGCCAAGGAGGCACCAACTGGGGGTGATTTCCCCTAGATCTCTTCTATTTAGGGATTTTTTTGCCACGTCTATTATGATTTTGGAATATCCTTCAATGATCAGATAGGTGAGGTTTTGATCTAGAGCCATTTGCACTCCTCTGATAAGACCCCAATTTTTTGTTGAATTGTTGGTGTCGCATCCTAGATTTTCTACAATGAGGCTATGAATTTGGCCCAAGTTGCTTCTTATGACCGCTCCATAGCCTGAGTGTCCTAGATTTCCTTTTGAAGCGGCATCAAAGTTGACTTTATGGAAGCCAGGCAGGGGGGGAAGCCACTTAGAGGGACTGAGGGATTTTGAATTTAAGGGGGGTTGTTAAGGAGGGGTGGAGTGTGAAAATGAGAATCCCCAAGGGTTGAGGAGCGAGATATCACCTCGATCAGTGGGGAAGTCTTAGTGGGTCCAAAATTGTATCTGAAGAGTTTCCTAGAGATGCAAGAGGATTGTATTCCAGAGGAGGGTGGGAGGAGAGGGTTGGAAATGAAATATTATTTTGTTCCTCTCTTTCCATAGTTGTCAAACTATGAAGCCTGGTAAGAGTTGTTAGGTTATGTTCAGGATATGACTTTTGAAGGAACTATAACCCCAATCCTTGATTGTGCTTATGATGTTGTTTTTAACTCATTTAGTTCTTCTCATGAGATGAGTGGCTTGGTTCCAGATGTTCTCACTGAGTGGAAAATTATTTAGGCGGTGCTCCATGGTTTCTTCCTGGAGATGGCAGAGATGGAAAATCGAGGGGCTAATGAAACCTATTCTTTGTAGATTGTCCCAGGTTAAGATCTTTTTCTGAAGTAGAAGCCAGAGGAATGTAGAGATTTTGGGCCAAAGTTTTGATTTCCATATTGTTGTCCAGATGTTATCTTTTTGAAGATTTTAGAATTTCTCATGTAGAGTGTATCCCTCTTTGAGAGTGAAGCTTCCATGAGGTGTGTATCCACATATGAGAATTTCTTGGTCTATGATTTTCTGAATTCGCCTTTGGGATGTTGCTTGTTTCCAGTGTTGCAGGTCACAGTCCATTTCCACTTGGAGTTCCTGATGGGTTGATTTCTAGCTTCGTCGGGGAGAGTTGTTGGTAGTATTTGACCACAAATCTGCCACTTTGAGAGTGGAAAGATCTTGAATATGATTTTCATAGGATTTTAGATTTTATTCCAATTGTAGGGGTGGCATTTGCTTCTAGAAATCCATCCAAAATAGGGCATTATGGCCATTGCGAACTTCCCAGAAAGCATGTTCTTGTATTAGTGGCTGATTTTTCCAGGTCGCATTCCAGATGTTTGAGCCTTGAATTTTCTCATGCATTCTTATAAGATGGATTTGATGCGTATTTGGGGCATATTTATGTTTCCATAGTTTTTCCCAGGTCTCTGATATATTTTTGAGCCATCTCCACCAAATTCTTTCTCCCATGGTGCTATTTAATTTTCCAGGGTCCCAGAGGCCCATAACAATTGAAGATTTGGGCTTGCAAACTTTGTCCCAACTAACTAGGGCCCATTTTTTGTCCGAGTTATGTCCATGCCATAGAAATTTTCTTTGTAGATTCCTTATTTTATTTATGTCCGATTGGGGGGCAGCTAGGGATGAGAAGAGGTATGCAGGGATGGCTTGAAGGACTGACTTTAAGAGAACAATTTTGGCTGGAAGGTTGAGGGAATGAAAGGTCCAATTGATAAGACGGTTGGAAATGGAGAGTAGGAGAGAGTCCCATGATATGTTTATGGTTGTTGAGTCAGAAAGAGGGAGTCCCAGGTAGCGAGATAGAAGAGTGCAGACAAGGGTATTCATAAATTGAGAAAGGTGTTGTTGGATTGCTTCAGGAGTATTAAAAAAGAAGAGTTGCGACTTGGCCAGATTAAAGGTGGTGTTGGAGGCTTCATTGAAATCTGAGAGGATGGAAATTAGTTTATTTTCTTTTTGCATGGTGGGGATGTTCATTAGAAACGTGTCATCAAAAAATTGGATGTGGGTGGCTGTCAGTTGTAACCCATTAAGAGGGAGGCCTTGGAGGGATCTATTTTGAATTGAAGCCTTGATATAGCGTTCTAGGCCCTCAACCATTATGACAAATAGGAAAGGGGAGAGAGGGTCTCCTTGCCTTATTCCTCTTGTGGGGGAGAAGGGTTGGGAGGGGACTACATTGACAGGGATTGAGAAAAAGGTTGAGGAAATGAGGTTCATTATCTAAGAGATCCAATCCTTGTTGAAACTAAAATCCGATAGAAGAGCTTTCATGTACTTCCATCTTAATTTGTCAAAATCTTTTGAAGGTCAAGTTTCAGAAGCATACATGGAGTATGGGTGCTTTTGAGCGAATGAATGATTTCATGGACAAGTATGATGTTATCCATGATTTACATTCCTTTGACGTATCCTGATTTCTCCTTGGAAATGATTAAGGGGAGTATTGGCTTGAGTGTTAGATCTATGACCTTGGAGATGATTTTATAGATCACATTGCATATTGCTATGGGTCTAAAATTATTTGGTTTTGTTACTCTTTCTTATTTGGGTATTAGGGTGAGGAAAGTGACATTTAGTGCTGGAAGAAATTTTCCTGAGCTACGTGATTCCTCCACCAGTTGCCACACTACCTCCCTTAGCATTGACTAACAGTAGTGGAAGAATATTTTGGTGAAGCCATCTGGGCCCAGAGCCTTGCCTATGGGTAAATACTGAATAGCCTGATCCACTTCTTCTTGCGTTATTGGTTTCATGAGAGCCTCATTCTATTCCTAGGTGATAATAGTTGGGATATTTTGGGTCACCCACTCTATTGCTGAGGTATGGTCCACCTTTGGTTTTGAGAGGATCCTTGTAGAAGTCTAAAAACTCATGTGATATTTCCTGACGAGTGAACCAGTTGTTTCCTTGTGGTCTTCCAGCTTCATAATGCAATTGATGAGGCGTCTGTGGATCATGGACTGGTGGAAGAATTTGGTGTTTTTCTCTCCCTCGTTGATCCATTGAACCCGATATTTCTGTCTCCATAGGATTTATTCCTGCTTATATCTTTCCTCCAGTTTCATTTTGATTTCATTCTCCTCCTGTTGCTGAGTAATTGTGTGTCCTGAGTGAATTATTTTCCTCTGAAGGTCCTCTAGTTTTTGTTCCAGCAATTTCCTTTCCTGGAAGATGTTCCCGAAGACTTATTTGTTCCATTTACGCACTTGTTGTTTAAAGTATTTGATCTTTTGCTGGAAGCGATACATTTTTTCACCCCTCTGTATTTCCACTGTGCTCCACCAGTGACAGGCTAGCTCCTGGAATTCTAGATGGGAGAGCCAAAAAATTTCATATATGAAGGGTTTTAACTTGGGGGTGGCAGTGGTGTCAACCCATAGTTGAAGCAACCAGTGGTCTAAACATTCCTTTGGAAGGATGTTGGAATCTACTAGGGGGCCTTCCAAAAGGATAGTTTCCTAAATGAGAAAGTGATCTAGCCTAAAGGCTATTTGTTGGTGACTTGATATTTTTTTGATCCAAGTGTAGGTACCATTGTCATTCTCTATGTCTACCAGACGGAGATTCTCTATGAGTTTCTGGAATTTTATGCTATCCTACTCCAGGTGTTTCCCCGCCTCCCTCTTTTCTCCTCCTATGTGAGAATCATGTCGAAGTAACCCCTGATGATCCATTTCTTGCACTCAACTAAAGAACCTAGGTAATACAGGCTCTAAAAAAAGAGGTCTTTGTCTTGGTTGTCCTGTGATCCATAGGCATTTGTGATCATTCCTTCCTTGTCCGATCCTATGGCTCTATAGTATGTTGTGATGGTACTTGGAGTGGAGAAGTCTTGATCAAGGATGACTGTAAAAGGATTCCAAAGTATGGCGAGGCCTCCTGAAGCCCCTTTCAAGTCCATTTTATAGGATTCGCAATTGCGCCAGCATCTCTTGAGGATATCTTCTGCATTTTTCCCTGCAAATTTTGTCTCTTGTATCAAGAGTATATCAGGGTCTTCCATTTTGATGCAATTTCAGAGAATCCTTTGTTTGGATATTCCATTTAGGCCTATGATATTACAGGTTAGGATCTTCATAGTTAATAGTTTGGTGGGTGAGAGAAGGAGCTCTCTGAGAGCCTGTGAATCTGTCCTAAATTGATCATATAATTTCCCACCTCCTTTATTAACTGATGAGCCGATTTTCTGCCACGTCAATTGTTTTCTTTTGGGTGTTTTCTTGGATCTTGGTTTGGGTCTCTATTGATCCCCAACCTGGATGTAGCCCTTGTTGATGAGTCCAAAAATACTTTATGAACTTTCCTGAGTTGGTCCTCTTGTAAGGTTTGGAGATCCTTCTTGTTGAGTACTTCTTTTAACCTGTCTAGGTCGATTTCTTCTAGGTCCTGCTCATCCATTTACATGACTGTGTCTTCCTCTCTTTCTGGTTCTTTCCCTAAGACTGGGTGAGTTTTTGGATCTACTTGGTTTGTTGGGGTTCGATACTCTTGTGATGGTTGATCTTCCTTGTGCTTGCTGGGATCCTTCCTCGCAGTCTTGTGGGGGTTTTCCACCTCTTTTTCCTCTGGAAGGCGGTTAAGGGCTTCAAATGAATTATTATTTGGGTTCTTTCTTTCGTTGATGGTTGTGGGACTCTTTTGCACTTGTCTCCTTCAATTTTGAACCTGGGTAAATCATTCTTTTGGTTTCTCTTCATCTTCCCTCTTGGGGGGAGCATTGAGAGGGCAGTCTCTGAAAATGTGTCCATGTTCATGGAATTTTTGACATCTGAAAGGGATGTGTTCATAGTCTATGGTTTGGGGCCATTCCTCATCTTGGTATTCTAGGGTAACTATGCCTGGTAGAGCTTTGGAGATGTTCATATAGACACATATCCTTGCATAAGAGGTGTATTTTATCTGTTTGTAGCTTCTGAAGATTTGACGTATTTAGCCAGGGTGTTGCCTATGCCCAGTAAAATTTCCTCTAACCAGATCTCTTGAGGTAGGGAATAGAGGCAAATACATATCGATGTGTATGCGAAGTTTTCCTTTTTCGGGCAGAAGAGGTCTGTCCAAATATGACCCCCCTTCAAATTTATTTTCCTTGTCCTCCAGGTTATAGAATATTACTATAAAGAATCCTTTGGAGCTTAGTTTGAGCTCATAGTCTCTCTTGGGGTTCCACCATGCCTTGATCCAGTGAGCTAAGTCCATTTCTGAGGGACAGAAACCTAGGAATTTTCCTATGAGGGAATGGTCTCTCATGAATTGTGTATGCTCCCCTATCCTGGTGGTTTTGATGGTGTACTTGGGCGCTTGGGGGATACATTTGTCGGGTATCCAGATCCGAGTTTCTTTTGGGTGTGAGGACTCAGCATCCATGTTCGTTTCTTTGCTTCCATCCATTTCTTCTTATATATATTGGTCTTGTAGGTGCAATGGCGACTCAAAGAATGAACAATGCGCTCGTGATTTCTTCAGATCATTTGCGTCGACGTTACGGTAAGAGGGGGCTTTCACCCACCCTTATATTTCCATTCTTTGTGGAGTACAGTGTCAGGGAGAAAAGGTGATCAACGCGTACAGAGGAGGTCATAAGTGGTCAGGGTGGGAGGGAATCTAGAGCATGTAAACCCTAAACCTTGCAGAGTACAATTGGTCTTTGTCGCTTGAGATCTTAATATCATCCATTTTTCCAATTTTTTAAAATTATTTTGTATTTTCTTTCATTGGTGGAGCAAAATGTTTGTCAAATGAAGCAATTTTATGAAAGGGTGGTGCAAAATGTGTGTCATATGAAGCAATTTAATGAAAGGGTGGTGCAAAATCTTTGTCATTGCAAACTATTTTCATTGAAAAAGGGTATGTGAACAATGTACAATGACAAACTTAAGTAGACTAGTTGAATTATTTTGGAATTTATCTAATGTGTTGTCAAACCTCTTCTCTTATCCCCTTTTCTTCTTATGTAAAATAATAAAGATATATTATTATATGTGATATGAGATTGTGATTTTTTTTTACTTGTTAGCTTAAAAATAACTATTTATATTGATACCAATGTTATAATGTTTGCACTCACATCATAACTATTGTGCCCAAAAATTATGAATCATTTTAGATTGAAATCGATTGTTGGCTTGGAGAATAATATGCTTAAATAAAATTTATAAAATATTTATCTTTCAATAAAAGTATAGATTTTTGTAGACCAATGTAAATCCAAAACACTGGATATGTAAAATTTTCTTAGGTGAAAATAGGAAAAAAATTATTAAGATATTGTATTGATCTTGGAGAGATATCTATTCATTCATTCATCAAAACATAATAAGAAAACAATTATTAAGATATCGTATTGATCTTGGGGAGATATCTATTCATCCATTCATCAAAACATATTATATGAGGGATTTGATATGGTGTATTTCCTAAAATATGATCCTAATCACAACATTGACAAAAATTATAGAGACTTTGTTTATTTAACATAATAGGAAAATGTTTTAAATTTTAGGTTTGTTTTAGATGTGATACACTATTTCAAGATGAACCCTATGAGTCCATTTTTTTTCTATGAAAATCGATATTGTAAAAACCTTTCTATAATGGAAAAACATCTTTAAACATTGATCATGAAAGGTCATTTGTGCACTAGGTGTTGATTATGAAGAATGGGCCATGAAATAAGTCTTTTGTAGTGATATCATTTTTTGAAAAATATGGCATTCCTCTTGATAGAGAAATTAGGTAGATAAGTTCAAAGTCATGAATGATAAAGTTGTGGAGGGTATGAAAAGAAAGATAATATAAAAGTAAATCCAAATAAATAAAAAGATAACATCCAAAATTATGAAGCACCTAAAGGAGACTATATCCATACCAAAGCAAGGCAGGTGGAAAATCCTATTTGTTCCACCTATTAGTCATATTAAATTAAAAAGGATGTTGTATTATGCTCGTTATATGTTTGAGTCATTGCATTTAGTTTTTGTCATCTATTTAAATAAACATATTCATAAATATAAGCATATTCACATGTTAGGGAAGGAGTGAAAAAAATGGTGAGTGGATGAAGTTTTGTAAGATCTTGCTCTTTGATGTAGTGAGGTAATGCATATTTCCTATTTCATTATTTTTTCTTCTTCTTCTTTTTAATTCACATTGATTTCTTTGTAGAATATATTTTTCATATAGAACATTTGAATAAGGGATTATATTTTCAGGTTACAATGAAATCAATTATGTTTTTCATGAACCAAAGCCTTGTAACATAGTTATCAACTTGGCGAGAACTATTGGAATACTGAGAGGGGGGTGAATCAGTAATAGCACAATGTTAATCCTTTTTATCCAAATAATCCATGTGTTATATCAATGTAGAATTATTATCCAATAATGAGTAATAAGAAATGAACAATCACACATATACACATTACACCAATGTTTTAGGTGGAAACCCAAATCGAGAGAAAACCACAAAATTCTTTTTCTTATATGTCTTGAAGAATTACATTCATTGGAAGCACCAACTTCCTTTGTTTTCTAGCTGCAACTGGAAGGAGGCTCCAACCCCCTAGTTTCTTAGACTACAACCTAAGGGAAGCTCCAACTCCCCAATTCTATGGCTACAACCAGAAGGAGGCTAGAACCTCCTATGTTCTCTGGCTACAACCATAAGGTGGCTACAACCACCTGTCCTTGCCCCGTCTAACCGCCCTGAAGTAGAAGTAGAATGATGGAACCACTGTCACACTATCACTGTGAGATATACCATTGTGAACCTGTACCAATAAAACTAAACCATGCATCAACCTGTACCTCAACCTGTACCATAAACAAGTGCATCAACCATGCACCAACCTGTACCATAAACCAGTGCATCAACCATGCACCAACCTGTACCAAACAATCTGTAATCAACTTGTACCATAAACAAGTGCAACCAACCATGTACCAAGTATGTACCAATAATGTGTCAAGTACTCATAAACTATGACTCATAA
>SNQJ01S0039484.1:89240-111855 GCA_010110895.2 Picea sitchensis
TGACTAGTTTTGGATTAGTCAACAACCCTAACTTGAAATAATCATAACTTTGTACCTGTAATGAATAAATATATGAAAGTGATACACAATGTTGTTCAGTTTTTTTTTATGTAATTCATCCAGGTTTTACTACTTGGAACCTCTCAGAAAAGGAGCTATAGTAAAAATGGCATACCTTGCTGAATTCTAGCTTATTCTAGAGAGAGACCTTGTAGAGTGTTCCTGCATGGAATATTTATTGAATAAATATGAAATTGTTACACGGAATAATACAGACTGTACTCTAACCAACACATTTGGTATTACTCAATTTGTATCTTTTATGAAGAAGTTATGATGTTTTTACCCAAAACACATGTTTTAGACTAGTTTCAAGACTAGCCACAAACCCTATTTTCCACGGAGTGTAACGCCAAAAATACAATGACTCACAAGCTAAACATTTTACCACAGATACTTGGATATGTTTCCTCAATGGAATAGAAATTTCATGGTCTGAATCATTCTATAAAAAACATTATTGCGAAAATGATGAAATGACCTGTAAATAAAATACCTTAGAAAACATCATCAAAGGAATTTATCCTTCCTTGAATTCCGGCCTTATTTTCTTCACCTTTCCTCAGAAATTTGGCTTAGATATCATTTGGTTACATAAAACACCTATAGATTTTCAATATGATCAAGTTTTATTAAAATGAGAGAGCCTTGCCTCTTATTTATACTCTCCAAGTAGCTTCCGTAAAAACATCTTCTAGGTCACTTTGCCCACTTTCCTTATTTTAGGGATAACCCACTTCTAATTTCTCCATTAAATTTATTATTTAAATAATTTATTTTTTATTCACTTTGAACTATAGTACACTCATCACTTCACTTTATTATTTACCTTCTAAAATCTCTTAAACCACTTTGACTACTTTGACCTTTTGGGTCTTCTAGATGACATAATAGGGTTTTTCAACTTCGTAAGGCCATAACTCTCAAAACGTGAGAAGTTATGTGATGTTCCACATACCACTAGAAATGGAATGACATGTACCATATGTATAGAATAGTATTACTTGCAAATATATCAAAAATCATACCATTATCCATCAAACAAACTTGGGTCCATTAGCCAAACCTGGGTTCTCTAACTTCTCATGGCCATAACTCTGTAACCGTGAGGATTTATGTGATGTTACACATACCACTAGAAATGGCATGACAAGAACTATCCATCTAGGATAGTTTCACTAAAAAATCCACTGAACTTCATCTCATTATTCCACAAATAAGCATGGGTTCTCTAACCATACTTCTAGGATAACTCAATCTGCAAAGCGTCTTCCCGTGAGGGATTTCACCATAAGGGGACCACTTTGGAGTTCATTAATTTCTAATTATTATCAACCATGAAAAGACAATAATGATTCATCTTTACATCAAACAAACTTGGTTCCATTACCCAAACCTTTGTGCTACCGGGGTTTCTTCAAGGGTTGAAATCAATGACAACCAACCTTAAACAACAATCTCCCCCTTTGGCATTGATGGCAACACTCTGATGCAATATTGAAATCATTTCATGCAATACTGAAGTCATATCACTCATGCTCCCCCTATAACCATGTCTCTATCCTCTACATCTATGTGACCATTTGTCCCCCTGAAACCATGCCTCTATCCTCTGCATCTGATGAATCTCTCCCCCTTTGTCATCATGACAAAGGTATATTTCCATATGGGGTTTCTCCCCCTAACTGAACTATCCTCTTTATGGTGCTTCCTCATGTACATATAAGAGATATAATATAATCATTCAAAAGCATTCATTTTGGAGTATAAATAATTCTGAGTCTCTGGCGAAGATACTGAAAGGCTTCCTGTGGAAGTGGTTTTGTCAAGATGTTTTCCACTTGTTCTTTTGTGTCCACATACTCAACTCTGATGTTCTTTTCTACAACCTACTCCCATAGAAAGTGATACTTGATTGGAATGTGTTGTGTCTTGGAGTGCATCACTGGGTTCTTTGAGATACCAATGGTGCTTGTATTATCAAAATAGATTGGAATGGGCTCATCATAATCAACCTGTATATCTGTCATAGTTTGTTTCATCCAAAGAAGTTGTGTACAACATGATGTTGCTGCAATATGCTCTGCCTCGGTTGTAGATAAAGATATTGATGATTATTTATTACTTATCCATGATACTAAACACTCACCCAAGTAGAACGCTTCTCCACTGGTGCTTCTTTAGTCATCAATACAACCTGCCCAAGCTGCATCTGTGTAGGAAATAAGTGATAGATCATTTCCTTTTGGATACCATAATCCAAACTCTTATGTTCCTTTGAGATATTTGGAAATCCTCTTCATTGCTAATACATGTGATTCCTTTGGTGTTGCTTGAAATTGTGCCACCAGTCCAACTTCCTGCATTACATATTGTTTGGATGTTGTCACATATAGTAGGTTGTCAATCATTGACCTATATTGCCTCTGATTTGTAGACTTTGAATCATCATCTTTGCTCAAATTGCAACTAGTTTGCATGGGAGTGATAACTGGTTTGCAATCTTCCATTTCGAACCTCTGTAGCATTTCTTTTATATACTTGGTTTGAGAAATAAAAATTCCTTGGTTGCTTTGACGTATCTGAAGTCCCAGAAAGAAGGATAGTTCTCCAAGTAATGAAATTTCAAATTCATTTCTCATATCCTCTGCAAATTTCTGGCTTAACCTGTCATCATCACTACCAAAAATAATATCATCAACATAAACTTTAATTAATAAAATATTACCTTGACTTACCTTGATGTAGAGGTTGTTGTCCGCACTTCCTTTTCTGAACCTTGCCTACTGTAGATACTTATCCAATCTAGAGTACCATGCTCTAGGAGCCTATTTTAGAGCATACAAGGCCTTCTTTAATTTACACACATAATCTGCATTTTCTGACATCTGAAATCCTTCTGGTTGTTCAATGTAGGCTTCTTCTTCAAGTTCCCCATTCAGAAAAGTTGATTTTACGTCCATTTGATACATTTTAATATTTTTGGAGCATGCATAAGATAAAAGTAAACGGATTGCTTCCATTCTGGCAACTGGGGCAAATGTCTCTTCAAAGTCGATTCCTTCAACCTGTGCATATCCTTTACATACTAATCTAGCTTTTTCCCTTGTAACCTGTCCATCTTCATTCAATTTATTCCTGAAGACCCACTTTGTGTCGATCACATTCTTATTCTTTTTTCTTGGAACCAGTTCCCAAGTGTCATTTTTCTCTATTTGATCTAACTCTTCATCCACGGCCTTTTTCTAAAATTCATCCTTGTTGGCTTCTTCAAAACAGTTCGGTTCAATTGTAGATGACAGTGCTAGGTGTTTTTTCTGGTGAACGAATTCTTCTTCTAGTCTCAACTCCTACATCTTTGTTTCCGATATCTGTTTTGAAGGATGATTCTTTTGTACTTGTTTACTGGGTGTCTTTGGAGACACTTGCTAAACTTTCTTTTCTGCTTCTATCGAATTCTCTTCATCTTCCTCTTCTACTTCTTTTTCATCTTCTACTTCTTCTTCTAAGGGTTGTTTCATTGATTCGTTTTCTTCTTCCTTTGATTTTGGTCTGCCTGTTTCATCAATTGTCACATTGATGCTTTCCACAACTTTGTTCAATCTTAGATCGTAACACTTGTATGCTTTCCTTGCACTTGAATAACCAACAAGTACTCATTTGTCCACACGAGAGTCAAACTTTCCCTTTTTTCCATCTTCTCTTTTGATTTAGCATTTGCTTCCAAAAACTCTGAAGTGCTTCACATTTGCTGGTCTTCCTTTCCATAGCTCGTAAGGAGTTTTGTCGGTGTTATTTTTTAGCATTACTCTATTTTTAATGTGAATTTGTGTATGCACTACTTGTGTCCAAAAAATATCTATCAATTTTAAATCCATTAGCATTGTTTGATCCATTTCATGTACTGTCATGTTCTTTCTTTCAACAACTCCATTCTGTTGAGGTGTCCTAACAACGAAGAATTTCCTTTTTATTCCAAGATTGTTGCAGTAGTCCATAAATTCCTTTGAGGTGAATTCTCCTCCATTACTAGATCTCAAGCATTTGATTCTTGAGTCCATCTTATTTTCAACCATTTCCTTGTAGATCTTGAAGTTTTCAAAAACTTCTAACTTATTCTTGAGAAAGAAAATTGCACTCATTCTTGTATAATCATCAACTAATAACATAAAGTATCTGTCACCTTTTAAGTCCTTTGTTATAGTTGGTCCAACTAGATAAATATGCACAAATTCCAGTGGTCTTGTCATTGAATATTCCTTTGATTTGAACCTAGTCTTTGTTTTCTTTCCTTGTTGACAATGATTGCATAAAGTGTTGGTTGGTTTCGTGATCTGGGGCATTTCTTTGACTAGTTCTCTTTTTCTGGCTTTGACAAGGTTATCAAAATGCATGTGAACCATTCTTATGTGTCATAGCGAACTTTCATCTTCCTTTCCTAGACAACATTTTTCATTTCCAATTTCACTTAACACATATATGTTTCTTGAAGTTCTTGCAGTTGTAGCAATCAATTTCCTTGAACCTTGTTTTCTTATCTCACACTTTTGTGAATCAAAAATAACTTTATGACCTTGGTCACACATTTGACTCACACTTAGAAGATTATGCTTCATATCTTCTAACAGTAGAACATTTTCTGCCTTTTCATTCTTGTTCCCAATTCGGACAGTGCCTTTTCCAATTATTTTGGTTGAATCATCATTTTCGAAGGAGACCGATCCATCTCTTTCCTTTCGTAATGTAAGAAACTCATCTCTATCACCTGTCATGTGTTTTGAACACCCACTGTCAATGTACCAACCGCATTTCTTATGCTTATCTTGTAGAGCAAGTGTGCATTCTTCATTGCTATATTGATCTTTCTTTATTATCCATGTCATTTTCTGAGGTTCATGTCTGCTACTGTTGTTATTCTATTGAAGTTCTTTAGGAGGGACTGTCATTCTGCAATCTTTGGCCACATTTCCAAAATTGTTACATTTGTAACATTCCACTTAAGTTCTCAAAGATTCAAACATGTTGTAACTTCTTCTCTATGTTTCACTAGGTCTTCTTGTGTAACCCATTAGTGTATGATTCTCAAAGTTGTTATTGTTCCTTTTGTTATCTCTGTAATTCACAACTTTATGTCCAAAATTATTACATGCATAACATAAACCAAAAAATATAGTTTGATACCTGAGAGTTGAGGATCTTCTGAAGGGAGGTTCTCTTATGAATCCTTCTTATTATTGAGGCTTCTTTGTCAGAGTCTTTTACTGCCATGAATAGAACTCTTCATGTCTCACTGTCACTAAATTCATCTTCATCTGATGATGAGATGTCTTCTTTGGTGCATAAGATATTCTTGAAAATTTTCTTTGTAGTTCTTATGCCTTTATATGTGTGTTTTCCTTTTGAGTAACCTTCATCGTTTCTCTTTTTCTTATGAGGACATTTGTTAGCAAAATGACCAATACCATCAAAATTAAAACAAATTAAAGGAAGCTTACCTCTATAGCTACTGTTGGTTTCCTTGTTCAGTCTTTTGACAAAGTTGGCCATTTCTTCATCATCTTTCGAGACGTCACTGTTGCTGCTATATTTTTCTTGTTTCTTTGATCTTTTGGATGATGTGAAGGCTGCTTCTTTTACATCCGGATTTTCCTGTTCAATTCTCATTTCATATGTTGTGAAGATTCCATGCAGTTCATCCATGCTTATTGAGTTTAGATCCGATCTTTCGTCTAGTGATGATATCTTAGGGTTAAATATCATAGGAAGATATCTTAGTACCTTTTGAACAATTACAGATTCTTTGATTTCTTCTCCCAATCCTATGATTGCATTCACTATTTCATCGACTCGTAAGAAGTAGGCTGCAATATTCTCATCTTCCTTCATTTTTAGTTGTTCAAACTGACCTCTGTAAGTTTGACGCTTTGCTTCTTTGACTTTTGTATCTCCTTCATAAATATTTCGAAGCTTGTCCCAAATATCTTTAGCAGATTTACAATGTGAAACTTTGGTGAATACCGTATCACTGAGACCATTCAAAAGTGCATTTTTGGCTTTGGAATTATTATCACCGAGTTTCACTGCTTTATCATTTGTTGGTGGAACTTTTGGTGTTGTGTATCCATCTACAATTGATTGCCAAACTTCGAATCCCTCTGCCTGTATATATGTCTTCATCCTTATGCTCCAAAAAGTATACTTTTGTCCATCAAACTATGGTATTCCATTTTTATACAAGTTGGTACTCTCCATGATCTACCTTTCAGTGGTTAAACTGATTTTTGAGGGAACCTGCTCTGATACCAATTGTTGGATTACTGAGAGGGGGGCTAAATCAGTAATAGTGCAATGTTAATCCTTTTTATCCAAGTAATTCAAGTGTTATATTAATGTAGAATTATTATCCAATAATGATCAATAAGAAATGAACAATCACACACATACACAGTACACCAGTGTTTTACGTTAAAACCCAAATCGAGAGAAAACCATGGAATGTTTTTTCTTATATGTCTTGAAGAATTACATTCATTGAAAGCACCAACTTCCTTTTTTTTCCAACTGCAACTAGAAGGAGGCTCCAACCCCCTAGTTTCTTAGGCTATAACTTGAGGGAATATCCAACTCCCCAATTCTTTGGCTACAACCATGTTGGCCCTTGGTTATGGAAGAAAGCGAAGATCGAGGAAGAAAAGGTCAAACACGAACTGCGTGGGAGACACAGTGACTGTCACTCGGTCTAAGTAAGAAAAAGAGCAGAAAAGACGAAGCAAAGTACGAAAAAGCAAGCCGTTGAATGAGGAGATCAGGGATGATATATCAGCAAGAGAAAAGAATCATAGACAACTCAACAAGCAAATAAATATACCATTTGATGCTTTGGAGAACCACATGAGAAGGGAGGAAAGACTGGCTGGCGAAGCCCTGAAAAGGTGGGTCAAGTTGACCTAGGGTTTTAGACACCAAGGATTTTGGGTAATTAGGGTTTTGACACCTGAGTTTCGACCTAAGGTTATCGGTGAGGGACTATAATGTATAAATAGTGGTCAAGAGGATCTAGGTCGGGTCGATACTAGTGTTGGGTATTGATATTGATTGTTGTTTGAGAGATTATTGTACTGTGAGAGAGAGGAGTGTTGAGAGTGAGAGCCTCCTAGTATTGTAAGATCTTCAGCTGGGTGCAAAGATCAAGTCCTGCAGTTGGGTGTGCAGGAAGGTGGGAGACAAGGAGAAGAGGAGAGAAGATCTGCTAACTAAGAACGCAGATCAGAACTGTAAGCTTTACGTTAATATATCATAAGCACAGTTCTATGGACGTAGCCCTAGAGGGAGGGTGAACCACATATATTTTGTATTGTATGTGTGATTGATGTCTGGATATTTTTCATTGTTATACTGTTATTTTCATTATTGTGTTACATCATATGTATAGCTATGCAGAGTAGATCTAGCTGATAAGAGATATATGAATGTTGCATTATTGTTGTATTAGTTCCACTTGATATTCCCCTGGTTGTAGACATCTTTGTCTTGCAACCCCCCTCTTAGATGCTTCGGGTGAGACTGCATCTGCTTCGCAGGTGTTGCCAAAAGGGCCAGTAGCTAGGGCTTGTTGGTGCGCTCTTGGAGTGAACCCCAGGTCTGCCCCTGTGCCAACAAATGGTTTTGTTACCGGGATAGGAATCTATTTAAGGGAATGTCAAGGTGGTTCTCATCAAAGACCGAGATTCAAAAGTGGATAGAGGATCAATAGAGGGACTTCGTTGAAGACCAGAATAAGAACCCTAAACTGAGTACTAAAGATTGGCTACAAAGATACATCTTCACCGATATTCACGAGATCTTCTTTGGGGGAATCCACCAAGATTTGTTTGAATGGTTGGCTAGGTTAGCCGATACCCAGTTTGAGATTAGATCTAGAACTCTTGTGGTTTGGACGTCGGCATTGATCCAGAAGGTCAAGAGATTTGACAACGCGGTATCCAGAGCAGTAGATAATTGGTTTGATAGTACCATTGGAGGGTATATCACTGAGTTTTCTGTTGACAGAACATAATCGTATAGCCAATCCAAGAGATAATTTTTCAAAGGACCTAGAGGAAAATGTTTGCACTTTCTAAAGTTGAGAATCAAGATGCTCTTGCATGAAAACCACATCTTGAAGACACAGTAGATTGGTCGGACCTGAAAAGGATAATGTTCAAGATATCGGACAGAGACAGTGACAC
Source organism: Picea sitchensis (assembly GCA_010110895.2). Lineage (NCBI taxonomy): Eukaryota > Viridiplantae > Streptophyta > Pinopsida > Pinales > Pinaceae > Picea > Picea sitchensis. The sequence goes on from SNQJ01S0039484.1 coordinate 97,529, forward strand.
AGAAGCAGGACATACGTGCAGTGGGAAAGTATTCTAAGGGGTTCACCTTGAGAACTTGTTTAAGAAAAACTACAGAGAAGAGGGTTTCTATAGTGGAGAAGAGGTAGATCTAACTGACGAAGAACATTCAAAGCCCACCAGAACAGAAGAAGGGGAAGCTGAAGAAGTTCGCCAAAGTGATTCAGAAACCTCAGGGACTGCACAAACTACTGAAGTAAGTAACATGAATATTCCTATTGTCTCAATAGTACTTAGCGGTCAAAATAGTGATCCAGGTGGATATCGGTGGCCACCCACCTTCTCCAACTGGCCCAAAACATGTTTCTAGCAATTTTGGTAATTTACTATTTTTAGCAGTTTTAAACTTTCGGAGCCATTTTGAGGCCCTAAACGATGTTTTTTGAGAAAACGGGGAGCAACATGGATCATATATCAATGTTGTTCACCCAAAAGTTGTATTTCTTGCATAGATCTTTCCAAAGAGCTATTGAGCACCCCAAATGGAGATCGTGTGCAAAAGTTACGCCCCTAGGAAGTTGACATATCAACTACCCCCATCGGGGCCCACAAACCTTTTGGATTTTCATCTTCCAGGGTTAGGGTTTTGGATTTTACTTCTGTTAAAAATGCCCTTAGAGCCTCATTTTAATAATCATGTTCTCATAGATGCAAGTAGCCGTCACATCTCTTCTCAGAGATAAGCTACCACCATTCTAGCGAGTCTTTCACTCTGTATTTTACAGTCTCTGTACATTTATTTCGTTAATAGAAATCGTGTATTACTGTATATCTGTGACTCTTGTTTTATTTCCAATATATCTCTATTATATTGTTGTCTCTCTTGCAATATCTCTAAATATTTATGTGTTATATCTCCGCTCTCATTTCGTGCTGAAAATAATCCGGATCAAATAGTCAGAACCACCAGAGTCCTCAGAGCACTGTTATCGGTAGCTTAGCATCTACTCAGACAAGAAGCCTAGTCAGCTCTATGGAAGATGAAATGAGGCTCCCTATCTTTAGAGGAGATGGATTTGAAGATCCAGATCAACATTGGTTTCTATGTGAAGCCGTATGGAATATTAAAAGTATCACCAACGAAGCCATCAAGAGAACCCAGTTCAACACTATGCTAAGGGACCATGCACTGAGCTGGCACATGAAACTTGTTCAAGGACTGGCACAGCCTAAGCCACTGAATGAGATCAAGAATGCATTGATTGAAGAGTTTAAGAAACCTAAGTCGGAGTCACAATGTATTACAGAGCTAAAAGAGATCAAACAAAAGGTAGCAGAACCTGTTTGGGAGTTCGACCAGAGATTCAATACCCTAACAGACCGATTAAATTTTCAGATCCTCGATGAATAGAACAAATAATGGTTCATCGTTGCGTTGTTACCACACATCAGAGTCCCTCTGATGTAGCATAATATTTCATCACAGGCATAAGCTTTGGAAATCGCCATGAAGCTTGAATCAGAACCTATGGGAGAATCGAGCTCAGGCATGAACCAGATCTTGAGTCAGCTAACCAGTTTGTCTTTATAGGTTGAGGATATGAAGAAAGATAAGGGAAAATATAAAAGGGAAGATTTATGGTGTGTGAGATGTAGATCAAAAGGTCATGATAAGGAACACTGTCCCTTATTCCATGAGTATTTGGCCTTAGGAGCGTCGAGCCCCTTGAAGCAAGTTAACCTGTCATGGTGTGATCTGTGTAGAAATAAACATCACCCATGTGAGTGCTATTACATGCAGAAGTATGTTCAGACACCCACAAACTTGTACTACACATTTTATAAATCAGTAGGGCATGATGATCGAGATTGTAGAGCTTACAACCTCATGCATGAGATGTCGAGAGACATATATAAGATTCAGGGTGAAGTACAGCAAGAAGGAAATACTCCGCAATACAACTCTCCAGGGAGAGGAAACTTCACTCCTCATTGTGGATATAGAGGAAGAGGACAAGGAGGAGGTATGGGTCGAGGTCGAGAACAAATAATCTGTTATAGCTGTGTGCAGCCAAGACACTTAGCAAGGGATTTTCATAACCCTTTCAAAACCTGCAATTACTGTAACTCTTTTGAGCATGTCATATAAGAATGCCCTGTGCTACTGGCTAAGGTTTAGGAAAGACGAGGACCCCAACAAAACCCACAAGTACAACTGATATATGTTGAACCTTGTGGAACCAAACCTAGAGTCATTTTCATTACTCGAGGAGGCGCTGCTACAGGAGAGGATAGAACAACCCAAAGAAAGATCACAGAAGAGTCAGGTATCAGGAAAGCAAAGATGAAGACTCGGGATTTTGATGCAAAGAAATAAAGACGAATCTTTGAGGAAGAAAGATAGGATTTCAAGGGGAACCAAGGATCCTCATCTAGAACACAACCAGAAGTAAAAGAGTATGGAATGCCTCAGGAATTTGATCAATCGACTACGCATAAAGAAGGAAAAGAAGTAAGTATGCTCATCGACTTTCTATACACTTGTCTTAAATTAATTCAGGATGAGAAAGTTTTACAAGAGTTACAAAACCTAATCAGGTAGTATAAGCTAGGAAAGGTAGACCCCTTGCTAAACAGGGCAGTACACCAAATTGGTAAGAAGAGAAGAAAAAACAAATAATTACATTTTAATGCTCAAATAGGCGAGTACGATATAGACTATGTGGTCATCGATTTAGGGTCGGAGGTCAACGTCATGACAAAGAAAAATTGGGCACTTATGGGAAAACCCAAGATGATATATTCTCCTATTAGGCTTCACATGTCTAATCAACAAGTTTTCATCCCATTTGGACGATTGGAGCATGTCCTCGTAGACATTGACGGAGTTAGAACCTTTGCAGACTTTGAGGTAATTGAAATTGTTGACGATAGCTTCCCTTACCTTGCATTACTGGGAATTGATTGGGCCTTCAAAAACTCTACTGTGGTCGATTTAAAGAAAAGATGCATGACATTTGAAAGATATGGCCTTAGGGTCATTGAACCCTTAGATCCAGATGAAGTTCCGCGGTATACAGAGCCCATCAGAGAAGAATACTACGCATATGAGATGGAAAACATCTATAAATTAACAGCCAGACAACAAGATTGCATTAACCCTACTACCGATGGGAATCTAAGCTGGCAAAGTGACAACGCATTTTGATCCAATTCAAAAGAAGAAATGGAGAACTGGCAGAACTAGATGTATGAAGTATCCACAAGGAGATGTGCTCGACTAACCAGATAAGTTCATTGGATTGGTACAACAACAAGTAACTTACCTACCTTTGACGGTTTGAATCCTTTAGAATCCTTATTGATGGACTTTGAAACAATTGTACCAGCACAACAGAGGTTGTTGGCTATGGATGAGGCTATGAAAGCTACACCAGCAAGATGGTGGGGGACACATAAAAACAATATCACAGACTGGACACAATGTCGAACCTTGATAATAGTGCAGTTTTCAGCACAAGTAGGAAGCTGCGAAGTGAAGTACACAGGTCGAAGCTGCCCAAAGGACCATGTACGAAGCTGTGAAGAGGCCTAGAGTGACATTCTTTGAGAAGAATGGGTACACAAATTCATTAACACGCTAGACACGACCCCTATTAACTAGTACCTTCACGCAAAACTGCACCTTATCAACACTGATTGGGAAGGTATGCTTCAGAACTTTGTAACCACTTTTTTATTTGAAAGTGAATTTCCCTCAATAGATCAAGCATTAAATATTGTGAGGCATAAATTATTTAAAGAGTCATCTAGCCTCCCTTTGGAGAAAGAAGAGGATGAATGGACTACGCCATTCCAGAAATTACATGGATGTTACAACATTAATGCCGACGAAGATGATGATCCGAGGAAGGTAAACATTGTTGAGACAGAAGGCCACAGGGATGTGGAAGGACCAAGAGTTGAACTACCATTCATTGGACAGTTGATCAAGATAAAGAAAGTTAATATTGGGACAGAGGAGACACCGAAGCTTGCCAATGTCGAAGATTACTGGGATGTTGCTACCATCAACAAAATTACTGAATTACTGCATGAGTATCAGGACTTATTTCCGACCAATTTCACTGATATGAAGGGTATCAAAGGACCTATGGGAGAAATGAGAATACCTTTGAAACCATGTGTGAAGCGAGTCAAGAAAATACCCTACAGATTGAACCCGAAATATAAGGAAAAAGTGAAGATTGAGCTCGACAGAATGCTGGAAGCAGGGATTATTGAACCTATCGAAGAGTCAGAGTGGATCAGCCCTATGGTAGTACAAGACAAGAAGACAGGTGAGATCAGAAAATGTGTGGACCTCAGAAAGATGAATGATGCATTCTTGCATGACCCCTTCCATACACCATTCACAGATGAAGTATTAGACAATGTGGGAGACCAGGAGGTATATTCTTTTACAAACAGGTTTTCGGGATACCATCCGATCCAGATTGCCAAGGAGGACCACCACAAGACCACATTTTCCAAATAATTGGGATCCTGCCAATACACAGTGATGCCATTTGGACTAAACAATGCACCAGCCATATTTTCTAGGGTGGTGGTTGAAGCGTTCAAAGAATTTTTGCATAAGTTTTTAGAAGCCTATTTTGATGACTGGACTGTTTTTAGTTTGCTGAAAAATCATGTTGAATGTCTAAGGCGAATGTTGGATAAATGCAGGAAATGTCAAATTGCTTTGAATTTGAAGAAATGCATCTTCTTCTCACCATTTGGAGTATTAATAGGTCATATTGTATGCAAGCAAGGATTGTTGGTGGACCCATCCAAAATTGCAATTATAGTTGATTTGCCACCTCCTACCTCAATTAAACAACCGTGCACTACGCTAGGACATACTGGTTATTACAGGAAATTTATTAAAGGATACGCTCATATTATTGCGACAATGGAGAAGTTATTAAAGAAAGACTGCTAGTTTGGTTGGACAGACAAATGCCAGCAGAGCTTCGACACACTGAAACAAAAGATGGTGACTACGCCTATTTTGGTCTTTCCTGGATCCTGATTGGATCCAAGAGTTTCATGTGCATGTTGATGTGTCTTCCATTTCATTAGGAGAAGTACTAGCACAACTTGGAGAAGGGGACATTGATCATCCATTAGCATTTTCCAACAGAATGTTATCTACCGCTGAAATCAATTACACTACTACAAAGAGAGAAGGATTAGCCATGGTGTATGCACTGCAAAAATTCCTCCATTACTTACTAGGAGGACACTTTAAAATGTTTACTGATCACTCTATGTTGAAGTATCTGGTCAACAAGCCAGTGTTGGGGGGGTGAATATGCAAATGGCTTCTCCTCTTTCAAGAATATGATTTTGAGATCATAGTTAAGCCAGGAAGATTGAACAAGGGACCTGACCACCTGTCGAGGTTGGAACATGGCAAAGAACCCACCAGTCTGGAGGATACACTACCAGATGCACAAATACTCACCATCAGGAATATGGATGACCACTTCATAGACATAGTCCAATTCCTGTCAACAGGAATGGCTCCAAGTGAGTATACAATTTCCCAGAAGAAACAACTAGTAGTGCGCGTTGCAGACTTTTCACTAATAGTTGGTCAGCTATATAATATGGGACCTGATGAGATACTAAGAATGTATGTGATGGAGGTAGATCGCCCACTGATCCTCACACAAGCTCATGAAGGCCTCGCAGGAGAACATTACGCAGGCAAAGCAACTGCGCAGAAGGTTCTGTGAGCTAGCCTTTGGTGGCCTAGTTTACACAAAGACGCTAAAGAGTATACCAGAGCCTGTGATGTATGCCAGAGAGCCGGAAAACCATCCAGAAGAGATGAAATGTCACTAGCACCGCAGATGACCCTACAAGCATTTGAAAAATGGGCCATTGACTTCATGGGACCTATAAACCCACCAGGAAAGCGTACAAGTGCAAGGTATATTATCACTGTGACAGAATACCTGACTAGATGGGCCACATCAAGAGAAGTCAAGGACTGTAGTGCAACTACAACCATGTGTTTTATATTTGATGACATAATAACCATGTTTGGATGCCCTAAGACCCTTATCAGCGATCAAGGTACTCATTTCATCAATAAGACAGTTGAAGCCCTGACTGAAGAATTTGCAGTCCACCATCAAAAGAGTACACCTTACCATCCACAAGAAAACAGAATGGTTGAAGCATTTAACAAAATATTGGAGACAACATTGACAAAGATTTGCAATGTGAACAGGGATGACTGGGATTTAAGAGTACCAACAGTACGTTGGGCTTATAGAAACACTTGTAATAAATTAAAAACACAGACCCCTTTCAAGTTGGTTTATGGTCTCGAAGTTGTTGTCTCGATGGAGTACTTGGTACCGAGCTTAAGAATTGTTGCATTTACAGACATGGATGATATTGGCGTTGTTCGTGAAAGGCTTGCCCAGCTAGTTGAACGAGAAGAAGACAGATTTATGGTAGGATTCCATCAGCAGGTACAGAAGGAAAGAGAGAAGGCCTATCATGACAGACACAGTAAGAAGAAGGCATTTAAGCTAGGTGATTTAGTATTGGTGTATGACAGTAAATTTATAACACATCTAGGGAAGTTCATAATGCATTGGCTTGGACCATATGAGATCACCTATCTTACAGAAGGAGGAGCTATGCAACTGAAGACATTGAAGGGAGAATGGAAAGAGGGATTAGTAAATGGGAATCGGTTGAAGTTGTACTATGACAACCAGTTGCCTTGCAACTCTTAGTAAAAGAAAAGGAGAAAAGGGTCTAGGTACCAGATGCAGTTGAAACTGGGTACCAGACACAGAAAAGATAGTCTAAACAAGGATGGGAAGGAGACATGGAGTAGAAAGAAAAGGCTGCACTCCGCAGTCCAAATTCAAAGTGACATGGAAGGATCAAAACTGAAGTGCCTCGGGACGAGTCACAGGTAAGTTTTGGGGTCCTGTTGGCCCTTGGTTATGGAAGAAAGTGAAGATCGAGGAAGAAAAAGTCAAACACGAACTGTGTGGGAGACACAGTAACTATCACTGAGTCAAAGTAAGCAAAAGAGAAGAAAAGATGGAGCGAAGTATGGAAAAGCAAGTCGTTGAATGAGGAGATCAGGGATGACAGATCAACAAGAGAAAAGAATCGTAGACAACTCAGCAAGCAGAGAAAGCCACCATTGGATTCTTTGGACAACCACGTGAGAAGGGAGGAAAGATAGGCTGGCAAAGCCCTAGAAAGGAAGGTCAAGTTGACCTAGGGTTTTAGACACCTAGGGTTTTGGGTAATTAGGGTTTTTACACCTAGGTTTCGACCTAAGGTTGTCAGTGAGGGACTATAATGTATAAATAGAGGTCGAGAGGACCTAGGTTGGGTCGGTACTAGTGTTGGGTATTGATATTGATTGTTTTTTGAGAGATTATTGTACTGTGAGAGAGAGGAGTGCTAAGAGTGAGAGCCTTCTGGTATTGTAATATCTTTAGTTGGGTGCGAAGATCAAGTCCTAGAGTTGGGTGCGCAGGAAGGTGGGAGATAGAGAAAAGAGGAGAGAATATTTGTTGACTAAGAGCACAGATCAGAACTATAATCTTCACCTTAATATATTGTAATCACAGTTCTGGGGATGTAGCCCTAGAGGGAGGGTGAACCACATATATTTTGTGTTGTATGTGTGATTGATGCCTGGATATTTGTCATTGTTATACTGTTATTTGCATGATTGTGTTAGATCAGATGTATAGCTGCACAGAGTAGATCTAGCTGATAAGAGATATATGAATGTTTCATTATTGTTATATTAGTTCCACTTGATATTCCCCTATTTGTAGACATCTTTGTCCTGCAACCCCCCTCTTATATTCTTCGAGTGAGACTGCATCCGCTTCGTAGGTGTTGCTGAAAGGGCCAGTAGCTAGGGCTTGTTGTTGCGCTCTTGGAGTGAACCCCAGGTTTTCCCTGTGACAACAAACCCCATATGTTCTCTGGCTACAACCACCTATCCTTGCCCCATCCAACCGCCCTGAAGTAGAAGTAGAATGATGGAACCATTGTCACACTATCACTGTAATATATATCATTGTAAGACTGTACCAATAAACCTGAACCATGCATCAACCTGTACCTCAGCCTGTAATCAACCTGTACCATAAACAAGTGCATCAACCATGTACCAGCCTGTACCAAACAATCTGTAATTAACCTGTACCATAAACAAGTGAAACCAACCATGTAGCAAGTATGTACCAATCATATGTCAAGTACTTATCAACTATGACTCATCAATATGTACCAACATCATCAACTATACACCTCATGTATGTGCTAACTCATCAATTACTTGTCTCAACCATGTACCCAACTTGTACCTCAACCAAAATCCCTCACCAATTTCATCATCCAAATATGATTTTTAACATGTAATAGACCTGGTGTATATGATCACATACCTTCAAACCTTCCTTAACTTTAAACAGCAAGAGACTAGCATTTTCATCAAACGTTTCTTTAGTCTCACATGACTAGTTTTGGATTAATCAAAAACCCTAACTTGAAATAATCATAACTATGTACCTATAATGAATAAAGATATGAAACTGATACACAATGTTCTTAAGTGTGTTTTATGAAATTACTCTAGGTTTCACTACTTGGAACCTCTCATAAAAGTAGTTATAGCAAAAATGGCACACCTTGTTGAATTCTGGCTTATTCTAGAGAGCGACATTGTAGAGCGTGCCCCGCATGGAATTTTTATTGAATCGATATGAAACTGTTACATAGCATACTAAATACTGTACTCTAACCAAAACATTTTGTATTACTCAATTTGGATTTTTTATGAATAAGTTATGGCATTTTTACCCGAAACACCTATTTTAGACTAGTTTCAGGACTAGCCACAAACCCTATTTTCCATGGACTGTAAATCCAAAAATATAATGACCGACAAGATGAATTTTTTACCACAAATACTTGGATATGTATCCTCAATGGAATATAAATTTCATGGTCTGAATCATTCTAGAAAAAACGTTATTACGAAAATGGTGAGATGGCTTGTAAATAACATACCTTAGAAAGCATCATCAAAGGAATTTATCCTTCCTTGAATTCCAACCTTCTTTTTTTCACCTTTCCTCAGAAATTCGGCTTAGATATCATTTGGTTACCTCAGACACCTATATATATTCAATATTCTTGAGTGTGATTAAAATGAGAGAGCCTTGCCTCTTATTTATACTCTCCAAGTAGCTTCCTTAAAAACATCTTCTAGGTCACTTTGCCCACTTTCCTTATTTTAGCGTTAACCCACTTCTAATTTCTCCATTAAATTTATTATTTAAATAATTTATTTTGTATTCACTTTGAATTATAGTACACTCATAACTTCACTTTATTATTTACCTTGTAAAATCTCTTAAACCACTTTGACTACTTTGACCTTTTGGGGCTTCTAGATGACATAAGAGGGTCCTCCAACTTTGTAAGGTCATAACTCTCAAACCGTGAGAATTTATGTGACGTTCCACATACCACCAGAAATGGAATGACTTGCACCATCCGTATAGAATAGTATTACCTGCAAATATATCAAAACTCATACCATTATCCATCAAACAAACTTGGGTCCATTACCCAAACCTGGGTTCTCCAACTTCTCATGGCCATAACTCTCTAACCGTGAAGAGTTATGTGACGTTCCACATACCACCAGAAATGACATGATAAGAACTATCCATATAGGATAGTTTCACTGAAAAATTCACTAACCTTCATCTCATTATTCCAAAAATAAGCATGGGTTCTCTAACCATACTTCTAGGATAACTCAATCTGCAAAGCGTCTTCCCGTGAGGGCTTTCACCATAAGGGGACCACTTTGGAGTTCATCCATTTCTAATTATTATCAACCATGACAAGACAATAATGAGTCATCTTTACATCAAACAAACTTGGGTCCATTACCCAAACCTTTGTGCTACTGGGCTTTCTTCAAGGGTTGACATCAATGACAACCAACCTTAATCAACAAGAACCCTCCATAGTTTTCGTTTTCTTAGAGGTTTTATTTAGTAGTTGTTTTTATCCTCATTTAAAAAAATGGTGCCACTAGTTGAACCCCATTTTTTAGAGTTAAAATTACAAAAAATTTCAACCATTAATTCTATAATGTTGTCAACCAAAAAATTAAAATTGACCTTTGAAAATCAAAGTGTTTCTACCAGTAGCATTTTGGTGGGTCCAAATGACCTATCAATTAGGTAAGGTATAATTCCCGATGGTAGATCCTAATTAGACCCACTCTCATTTGGAATGGAATTTCTGACCAGTATAAGGGTCTGGTTGCCATTGCAATTTAATAGAGTAAAAGGGGAAAAGATAGTGGGATTCCTCCCACCAAAGGGTTCTACCTACCTATGTCTAATTTATTCTACTACAAAATAAAATGTCTAATCTAATTACTTCCACCCTATCCTACGCAATAATGATACTAAGAACTAGATACAACATAGGTTCATATCACTTATTATAGAAGTAGTTCATATCAACAAATGATGTATTAAAACAATAAAATCACAGATTTCATCACAAATAGTTGCATATCAATTCCATAACTTTACCATTGTATCTATTAGTAATTGTAAACATCAAATGACTTAGACAATGCACTCATAATTAGTTTACATGATACATTATCCGAGAGATAGTAAAACTCCATTACACATGTAGAAAAATCCCTTATATAATAAAACACCATTTATAGTTACCAAACTTCCTTCTTCTATTTATTCTATGAGATAGTAGTACCATACATGTTACAAGGGGAAAAATTTATTTCCTCCTAGATGGAGCTTTCTTTTATAATTTACAAAAGAGTCTTTTAAGTAATTGTAACTGTCAAGGTTACAGTTACAATCCAGGTCGTTTCGATTTCTCTTCATGTCCTTTTACACTTCCCAGTCGACCAGTGAGAGGCATGAATCTTTTTTCCTTCTGTCTTATTCACATATCATGCAGGTTTTTGGCATGCTTTTATTTTATCGTAATTTCAAGGACGTGTTTTTTTCTTTGCTTCTAGAAACTTTTGTGTGTGTCTCACTTTGCCTTTTTTTAGTTTTCTTCAGTTGTAACAGTTTATTAGACCCTTACTCTTTCCTTTTCTATCCATTTAATGAGAAATCCTTTTCTCCTGGCTATATTTGTCTTCTCCATAAGAAGAAATTAAAAATAGATAGTGTGTCCTTACCGAGGGGGGTCTTAGGGTCTGATCTCTTGTTGAAAAATATTGTGGTTGGCGGTGATTTTTCCTCCCCCTAATTTCATTAATTCATTATGGATCCTTTCATGACTTGTCTTGGACCCTTCATGTTATCCCAACCTCATGTAATTTTGTTGGTTAGAGGAATGAACCACTCATATTTCATTGCATGAGAATTAGAGAAATGCCAACCATAACAATTTTTGGTGATGTCTTCATTGCATCCAATTCTTGACTAGTAGGGACAAAATTAGATTAGGATGAATTATGGAATGTCTTGCCTCAAAGGAATTGATGCGCATAATAGGGGCTTCACTTAATGAAATTGTGACATAGAACCTATGTTCATGGGATATTAAAGAATACCCCAAATTTCACTAGATATTGAAAAAAAAACTCTAAAATCCTTTTGTTCAACCACCCCCCCCCAATACATATGTACAATTTTAAAAACCCCCTATTTTTACCAGATACCCTAGGTATCCATTTTGTTCATGGAATTTTTAATACCCTTTTTTATTTCTATCCTTAGTATAGAAACATTACAGAACTCGTATACGCTTGCAAATCAGAAATCACAAAGGTAATTCAAAAATAAGAAAACAAGTGCACTAAGATCCCAACATGGGGATATGTTACTGCAATAAGATAACTTTGAGTTCAATGTCTTGGTGTTATACTAATTCCACCTCTCTTTACTATAATACACGGTCATGCATTTTTTTCATGAAGGGGGTTTATTTAACTAAAAAACATCATAGTAGAGAACCCTTGTACATAAACATATTTTTCATCTTCGTATGAAAAAACACATGAAATGACAACAAAATTATGGATTTAAATTCTTTCAAGGAAAATCTATAGTTGAATATCCCGGTGGTTTGATTTTGGAAAATGCACTATGAACATAAATTATTGTACCCCCAAAAATTCAACAGATGATTGTACCACCCAAAATCAAACAAGCATTTTGGGTTCATGGATTAAAGAATACAAAAAATGGAGAGTGGAGGATATCATTTTTTATAACCTATATGATGTAACCAATAGGCATAAACATTGAGATGAAACCAAATTTATACTTTGAGAGAATTGAAATCAAAGAAGAGTATTCTCCTTGTAATTTATTCATGATTCTCAAGTACAATTTGTGAAAAAACAATACTTTCAAGCACTGAGAAAACAATGTAATTATGAATTTAAAAATTACACCATTTGGAAGTAATGCATCATTTTCATAGAAAAAACACTATCCTTACTTTCTATGGCATTCGAGAACACATGAGTGAAGCAATTGTAATTCGGTTGAGTGGGTTTCTTATGTTTATCCACCTTGTAAGTATTTCGAGCCTTAAAACAAGTTTTGGTTAACCATAAAACCACAAGAAGAAAAAATTCCATCGGATGAGAAAAGGTGATCAAAGAAAGAAATAAAAAAGGATCTGGATCATTTTCATTACAAATCTGTTGGCATACTGCAAGTTTCTTGAATTCGTACATGCGAGGGTCATAGAGAGCCATGGCGCACTCAATATCATCACAGGTCAGCTGACGCTTTAATTTTTTTGGTTTAAGATGGATAAACATGATGGAGTAAGGAACTTTGGAATGGTACAAACCAATCAAATGCCTAATCTCATGAAGCTCTACACTCTCAATATCCATCACGGACTTATCATCTATCACTGCCATGTCCACTGTCCAAACCTTGTCGTTGTCTAGTTGAATTCGTCTAACTGCATGCACCACTATTCGAAGAGGGTCGTCAAAGGGCCATTTGTCTAAGTGATATCCAACAATGAACTCGACATTTATTTTCGACACTTCAAATTCATTGGTTTCTCGTAAATCCAATTGAAGGATAGTGGCCCATGACTAGAAGGCGGAAGCCACTGCATACTTAATGTCATCCTTGGATAGAATGCACAACTCAGTGAAACCAGAGAAGGCATAGATCATGTCCTTGACCCGACTATTCCCATGGACTTTCTTCGGCATGTTGAATCTTTGGATCGTAAGTTGCTCATCGATTTTATGTTTTTTCATGGATGATATCATAACTTTTATGTTGTACAGAATCATAACTTTTTGGGGGTTGTAATCTTTTTCTCCATGAGAAGAGGGTTGGACTGTGTCCATGAGCTTCCATTGCTGGATGCACATAGTGTCCAAGGTGGCCCTGTCCAAAACTCCAATGACAGAAAGATTAAAATTACCATGGTAATGTCTGAGGTCTGCCTCCAGTGGGTTGTTGAACAGGGTTATGAGTGTCGTGTAGTGTTGGCCGACAGTAGGGAGATATCCACAGGATGATAGATATATTTTCAAATCCTCGATTCGATTAGGAGTATCTCCATTCTTGAAGTTTCTCAGCGCATCAATTTGTGAGGGCATGGTTCTTAGCATTTGATTGACTTTCCTCTAGTTCATGGACCGGATCAAGACTCTGTTATTTATTTATTTCTTGTTTCTCAACGCATCAAATTGTGAGGGCATGGTGCTTGGCAGTTGATCAGCTTTCCTCTGGTTCATCGACCGGATTTTGTTATTTATTTCTTTCTTTTTTCTTGTGATATGCCACATTCTTTTACGACCCATGAGCTTCCCTTGTTGGATCCGCAGAGTGTCCAAAGAGTTACTGTCTAAAATTCCAGTGACAAAAGACTAGAATTACATTGGTTGTCGTCCAACAGGGTTGTCGGTGGAGTGTGGGGAGATATTCATAGGTCAAAAATATTTTCAAATTCTTGAGTCCAATGTGGGAATCTCCTTTATTGAAGTTTCTTAACACATCTCTCGAGTTGAAGTTTCTCAACACTTCTCTAGATCTGACTATGCGCATCTGTTGCTTCATGGTTATGGACCAGACCATGAATCTATTGTAACGACCCTTGATTATTAAGTATAATTAATTTAATAATATAATCCTAAAAGATTAGCTAAACCGTATTTATGTATTAAAATAACATTTCTAATTGATTATTATTAAATAGTGTTCATGATGGTTAATGATTGATTTAATTATTAATTAATTCATTAATTAATAAAGTATTAAATTAATGGTGAA
>SNQJ01S0039484.1:111887-141571 GCA_010110895.2 Picea sitchensis
TAATAATGGGATAAGATATTAGGTGGGGGAGTAAATGAAGGGAAGGCGGTGAAGGAGGAATAAGGGGGGGAAAGGAGTTTGGAGGGGAATTTCATTCGACAGGAGTGGAGAAGGATTTTGGGAGAGCTCTGAGTATTGGACAGAGGGAGGAATTTTGTGAGTGGCATTGACAAAGTGGAATTTACAGTGCACCGGGGGGTTGCTGGAGGTTTTGGGCTTGGAGGGCTAGGATATCCGCTGATATCCTAGGGCTAGGAGCTAACTAGTCGACAGGGAGGTCGGTTTTGGGTGGTGTCCTAAAGAAGCAGGAAGGAGCAAGCTGCGGATAACAGCATCAGGTTCAGCAAGTTGCGGATAACAGCATTAGAGTTAAGGTATTTAATTCTGATTTATCCATTGTTTAATTAAATTTATTATCCATTGATAAATTTTATAGGCGTAAGTGTTAAGTAAATTTGGAATTATTCTTCGTTATACAGCTTTTAGAAATTACAGTACATTTGGTAGAAATTTTAAATGTTAATTGAAATCTGGTCTTTACATCTATCTCCTGAGTTGACTGTGGGCATATGTTGCTTCATGTACATGGACCAGACCATGAATCTATCTCTCGAATTGACTGTGGGAATATGCTAAACCATGAATCTATCTCCCGAGTTGACTGTGGGCATCTATTGCTTCATGGACATGGACCAGACCATAAATCTATCTCCTTAGTTGACTATGGGCATCTGATGCTTCATGGGAATGAACCAGACCATGAATATATTATTCGAGGATGTTCCATAGCTCATCAGTGTGGTCACAACAATAACAAAGATTATCACAACAATAACAAAGGCTAATACTCTTGCCATGAAAACTATTGAACAAAATCGCCAAAAAAACAAAACACATCAGTGATTCAAAATAAGATGTCAGAAAGCAAGAAGTAATTTATCCACCTTGGTCCTTCCCTATTTATAATCTTTTTTTTCTGAAAAACAGTTAATATATCCAAAGAAATTTATAGGGTATTGTACAATTACCCCATAATATAGCCACTGCACAACTTTTGTATAATTTTTTTTTCTATTATATAATTTTTTTTTCTCGAGGGATTTAAAGTATTTTGTTTGCTTCCCATAATACGGTCACTGTGCAACTAGTGTATAATTTTTTTTTTCTATTATATACTTTTTTGTGTCGAGCGGTTTAAAGCCTTTTGTTTTCTTCATTTAACATTTTTTGGAGGTCTAGTAGCTACTCATGCATGAAAATTGAGTTAAATAACCATGGTGAAGTTTTTTTTTTTCCACCTATATACATTGGATTAATGTATCAATACAATTTGTGAAAAATAATTGTGTTATCTGTATTGGCAATTTTAATAAAATTCTATTGGATTGTATGAAATAACTAATAGTTTTTTTTTTTTTTTTAGAGTTGGTTGGTACACGTGTATTTTCAATTTTGTTAGTGAATAGTCTCTTTAAGTTTTCACTTGGTATGTTAATAGGTTTTGAATGAATGTTGCAAATTTTTGTTGAAAGATTTCTCTAGAA
This sequence comes from Picea sitchensis, assembly GCA_010110895.2. Taxonomy (NCBI): domain Eukaryota; kingdom Viridiplantae; phylum Streptophyta; class Pinopsida; order Pinales; family Pinaceae; genus Picea; species Picea sitchensis. The sequence goes on from SNQJ01S0039484.1 coordinate 113,432, forward strand.
GTGGAGTAAATTCCATTTATAAAATTAAACCAATTTCATTTACTAATATGATTTACAGCCCTATAAATTCCATTTATTTACTAATACGATTTCCATATCTATCTTTTTTAGACAGTAATAAATAACTTACATGGAATTGATAATCAAATCCAAAATCCAAAACCAGAGCTCATGCAACATGTGGACTATCCTACAATTCTCGAGATAAACATGAGAGTGAAAAACAATATTTTCCAATGAATCCCCATCACATCAGCATGGAAACACAAAATTAATCAACCTCACCTTTGACTATATGCAATTAATGTACCCGGAAAGAAAACAATCCTTGCTAATTTACACGAAAGTAATCAGCCTCACATTTGACTATATGCAAGTAATGTATCAGGCAAGCAAACAATCCTTGCTAATTTCTCTGAATAGACACATGACAATTTCTAGCTTTGTAATGCTCGATTTGATTTCCTTGTGGGGAAGCACTATTCCCTCATTGCTATACATCTCATCAAAAACATGCACATCCTCCCCCCAACACGGTCATGTTTCCTACTCTATCTGATTTCCCAACAATAGATTGCCAACAAATGATTCTCATAGAGACACATGCATGTTTTTTAGTCCTAACTCCCCTCATAATTGTGTAGCGAGATAGTTTCTCCCCTACCTCAATCATGCATCCCAGACCGATTGCAACATATGGCCTAATTAATCACCCTTTCCCAATCTGAGCAATCTCATCTACTATCACACTTCCAATGATGTAAGCACCAAATGACAATTTCTTGGGTAAATTATTCTCAGGGAATCTAAGCAAAGTCCTAGTCTTGAAACATAATCCTTGGGTTTCCCTATATCTATCCAGAATCCGAGAAATATAATGGCATAGAGCTGCTTCTCACTGGCTATTTTTGGGATCGTCTATTTTTCAATTTAAGTGAGTCTCATCTTAATCATATTCAGAAGATTGTGATTTAGAAGGTAAATCATTTCATTGATCTTGTTTCCAAGAAATATCTTAGGCTTCTCCACAAATCTATCCACTTGACCAGTTTCTTCATCAAGAACAACCACACCATACTTTGATGGTTGATCCGCCTAGGACCAAAAAACTATTTCTCTCATTGTTCATAAAAAAAATAAAAACCTCTTAAATAGGAATTTTACAAGATTTTAAAAGACAATTAAGATGGCTATACAAAAATACAACTACAGTGCATGTTATCATGGTTAAATATGAATTTTACTAGATTTTCAAGACAATTAACATGACTATACAAAAATACAACGAAAATGCATGTCATCACGATTAAATCAACATTTTAATAGATTTTTCAATACAATTAACATGACAATACAAAAATACAACTAAAATGCATACCATCAAGATTGCATCAACATTTTACTGGATTTTTCAAGACAATTAGCATGACCATACAAAAATACAACTAGAATGCATGCTATCAAGATTGAATTAGCGTTTTACTAAAATGTTCAATAGAATTAACATAACTTTACAAGAATACAAGTAGAATGTGGGTCATCGGGATCTACCAACTCCTAATCCATGAATGTGGGTACCTACATGAGCATGGAGTTATGTTCAAACAAATAAGCATAGAGGTATGTATGAGCCCTAAGATTGGCTGGCTCAAAATAAAGAACAAACCTGTTGTGTTTGGATAACCAAACCTGAAAGCTAAAATGTGGGAGCTACCTAAAAATTACAACAGAACATGGATGATTTTAAGAATGGAAATTTATATTAAAATGTAGAAACATGGGCTAATATTACTAGTCCTTAATATGCAAAATGCAAAATGTTTGGCGATAGTTTTGTAAAAATATTCAAATTTCTAAGGATTTTATATACTTTCTATAAAATTTTGGCTATTTTTAAGGTAAAATAATTTTATTCTATGGAATTTGGGCAAATTGTTTTTAGAAAAAATGGAAATTGNAAATGTTTGGCGATAGTTTTGTAAAAATATTCAAATTTCTAAGGATTTTATATACTTTCTATAAAATTTTGGCTATTTTTAAGGTAAAATAATTTTATTCTATGGAATTTGGGCAAATTGTTTTTAGAAAAAATGGAAATTGGAGGATTTGTTTCTGGGAAAAAACATGGAAAATTAGCCCATTTGCGAAATTTAGCCCCTAAAATCATCTATGCAACAGAATGAAATCAATCTTGAATAAGTCATGTATGTATGCCTTTGTAACCATAATTGGGGCCTCTCCCCCGTGATTTTTTTGAAATTCAAGCATGAGTATTAACAGATGGCATCGTTGTTGAGTACAAAGAAGGGCTCATGAGACCCATCGTCTAACTTGTCCCTGGAAAGGGAAAGAGACCTAGAAGTGCCCATTGGTTCAATCTCCTTTGAACATGTGATCTTAATCCCAATCTTTGCTTCAAACTCCTTTAGAAATCTCAATATCACATGCATCAAAATTTTTCCTTGGAAACCCCAATTTAACTAATTAAAGGTGAGAGAACAGAAATATATAATCAAGTTTAAAAATGTATATCCATAAAAGAAATTTTGGCGGTAAATACATCTTAAGAAGCGATTAGAAAGATTGGAAAGCAACATAACATTTTAGTCATGATGAAGCACAAATCAAATCTAGCAGATTGAAAGGTACATTAACATAAGCAAAATTATAAGTTCAAGAGAAGAAGTTCAAATATTTGGGGTATGTATTTGACCTAATGTTGGAATTTTAGTCTCCAAATTGTCCAAATAGGCTTCAAACAAAACATCCAAACATAAAAAAGGAAAAAAAAAACTTTTGAACGATAGATCTGAAATATTTTGAAGCCAAAAAATTAATACTCACAACCAAATAGAAAACCCTGTGCATAAATGTCAGTTTTTCACTTCTCAATCAAATATTTGCTCTTCTCTAGAATCTTTCCATATTAAACATAATTTCAGTACTAACATGATGGATCTGGTAGCACTGTTTATCATTCTATGAAAACAATGGTTAGTTCAATTCTGATCCAAAAAATAAAACAATGACGAAATCAGAGGTTCAAAAATTAAAATCTTTTAAAAGGACAGTTACAAGAATTATGAAAAGGACCTAAAAAACATGAAATTATCCCCACTTTTATGGAAAGATAAAGAATTTATTCCTTATAAAATGCATCCACATAAACTTTGTTATCCACTCCAATCTTATGAAAACTGCATTTGACTCTATACTATTAAAATTTTGACAAGCATATGGATAAACATAAACTATAATATTCTTGAGGTTGGAAAACTAAGAGAGGCAATCAAGCCATCATAGAGTTGAATTAGATATTTATAGTTGACTCGAGGAATATTCACATTGCTTCTAATGTAAAACTAAGGATGAAAACCAAACTAAATTTTAATCAAATTTGTTCATCATTTCTACCAACTACTCAATGGTCACCCCAACTTGTCCACCAAAATTTTACTTGACCTATGCATGCCACCATTTATAAGTCGGGACACTGCTTATAGGCAAATAACTCAAACGATGGCTATAAAAAAATATTAAAGATATATAGCTAATAGCAAATGATTTAGACTAACATATTTGACTGTGATGCTTTTTATCTTCTTCAACCATAGTGCATCAACATACATCAACAATATACCCATTTCTCAAATATTGAAAAAAATCCACTACAAACTAGTCCATATGGAAGAAAACAACATAGATATGCAAAATTTTACTAACTATGACATAAAAAAAGTAATTTATATCAACAATATTAACGTTTTTATACTAATCTTAAAGCAACAGTGGCAAAACAAGTTACAAAATTTCACACAATATCGAAAATCTTGAAATGGTAGAATGGGTAAAAAGTATTTTGCCATGAGCGAACTAAGAGTGTAAGGCATAGAAATATACTTCCTAGTATTAATACAGGATAGTTTGCTTCCCATATAAAGTCTAGCAGTGATGCAACACCTTGCATAAAAGAAAGAAGCAAACACTATAAACTTGAATGCGAGCCATTTATCTATAGAGACAAAATTGTGTCGAATAGAAACAAGAACAAACTAAATAATGGTTAACCATATCAACTACCAAAACGAACAGTGGACTAATGTATATCTAAATATTTTGTAAGGATAAAAATATGATGTACTAAACAATTGATCTATGATCTAGTGGTTGAGACGGGGCATCACTATGCTAATGATCCAGGTTCAAAGATAAAATCACATAGAGCCTTGGATTATAAGTTGGCCAAGTTAGATGGGATTCATATGAAGCATTGCGTGGTGGGCTCATAACCCCATGTAAGTTTTAAACCTGCGAAGTAAAGCAATGCATATAGATTCTTAAGAAAAATAGAAATAAATCAATGCCTCATTCACATAGTACACAAAGATTTATACCGGAAACCCTCAACCAGGAAAAACTTTCTTATATTCATTATTGAATTTCACCATTCACCATACAATATATACAATGTTTTTAGGTATTTCGCAGATACAAAAACCCTAATCCCTTAATCCGGGATTAATTTAGTAAACCGCTAAAAATAGAAAAATCCGCTAAAAATAGCAAAAACCGCCCAAAAAACAAAATTTGGGGCATTGCCCCGAACATTGCGCATAACCAGGGGGGGCATACATGCCCCCCTTGGGACCCCCCTAGCAAAGCGCCCGGTGCACATGACACACAATGCACTACTAGAGGGATCGTCAGACACAGTTGTCGAACCTGACGCGCCCACACACACACATGCAAAGAATATAACACATACCCAACAATAAAGTCTAGCAATGATGCAACACCTTGCATAAAAGAAAGAAGCAAACACTATAAACTTGAATGCGAACCATTTATCTATAAATACAAAATTGTGTTGAATAGAAACAAGAACAAACTAAATGATGGTTAACCAGATCAACTACCAAGAAGAACAGTGGACCAATGTAGATCTAAATCTTTTGTAAGGATAAAAATATTATGTACTAAACAATTGAGTTGTGATCTAGTGGTTGAGATGGGGCATCACTATGCTAATGATCCAGGTTCAAAGATAGAATCACATAGAGCCCTGGATTATAAGTTGGCCAAGTTAGATGGGATTCATATGAAGCATTAATTCAGGAAAAGAAAGAGAGAGAAATGGATGGAATAAGCACTTAGTATATAACAGATTTTAACAAGAATGGAATATTCAATAAACATTCTCCTAAATGGTTGGAAAAATCGAGAATATCAAACTTACCCTGAGATTGCATGGATCTTAAGAATATTCCTAAAATACAAAGTCAGAAAAACCTAGTGGAACTTTACCCCAAGGATATTAATAATATATAAAAAAAAAAGATGTTAAGAGGAGTCCAAACGCCCGATTACAGATACAGAAAAGTAAACACAATATATACAAAAAAATCCCAATATAGGTTCCATATACCAAAATGGTCTATGCATAGATCTGAGTACAATAATAACAATGTTTTCACTTCAAAATAAACACATTCATGAATCCATTGTACCCCCTTTGATAATCATCCACAAGATAAAAAAAGCATGATAATTTAGGGATTTTCATGTTTATACTAGTAATCGTGATTTTATTAAGGGTTTTAGGTTAAACCCATTTGAATCAATTATGGAATGGATTTCAATGCTTGTTTACATAATAGACAGACTCTTTCAATGTGTTGTTGAGCTTTGATTAAATTTTCTTTTTAATCTGAATGAAAATTTTAAAATGTGTTGTTGAGCTTTGAGAAGAAGAAAACTCGCTTGAGTTATGCCATAGAGTTGTTCATTTATGTCTCCTTTTGTCTGCCTTCATCTATAATTGGATCTTGAGTTTAGGCCTCACCTGTTCGAGATTTTGGCAAATTTGCATGCATGATATCAAACTCAGATATGGTTTTCTTACCAAAAATTAGGTTTATCTTTCTTTGTATAATCTTATTTCTAATATTAAATATGTTTTTTGGTTTGTCCATTGCAAACCTTGATATATTCGGGGTTGGAGGCTACTCATTGATTTGGTAGAAGCCACAACCTCAAGTTTTTCCAAAGGATGGGCTATAAAGTAAGTAAATATACTGTGAAGTAAAGCTATATCAAAGATTACATTGAAACACTCAATCCAAGTTTAGAGAATTGGTGAGCTTGGTAGAGAATAAATGAAATATAAAAGCATTAGAGGGAATATAAAAATTTATGTAGATCTTGGTAATAGAAAATAAGTGAGTTTCAATTTTAATTTGAAATGATGGACGAAGATAGGGAGCTCAATTCTCTTCTCCAAATAATTACTTACTAAAAAGAAGGGAGTGATTGTGATTACCATTATAATTGTGTATATTGAAATGAACACCTACTCAGAAGAAGGGAGTGATTGTGATCAACAATATAATTGTGTATATTGAAATGAACACCTCACAATATGACATAGATCATAATGATTTTTGACATAGATCATACTGATTTTTAGTTTTTGAAATGTATGCTTAAATTTTTTCATTTCATACATCTCCTTTAATGAAAATATTATATTTTGGTTTTTAATGAAACCATTCAATTTTGGTTTTTAATTTGTAAATTGAAGAACAATGAGTTTCTTGGAGTAGCATTGCAATAATCATGGTTTTGTTCTTAAATGCAATAACTTGATTTAAAAAAAATTTCTTTTAAAGTGTTGGATTCCATGTATCTTGTTTATATAAATAGTTTTTATTGACGTGCTTAATTTGACACAATAATTTAACATTAATTTGCGTGGGGAGATGTTGGCAGATTTACTTTATATGAGCTCATTATTCCTCATGGAAAATTGTTAATATTGCCATTTGGATTCTAATCAAACCTTTTAGTATTTCTTATTGCTTGATCTTAGTTGGATATCTTTTAATGATACATGTATAGCATTCCTAAATAGTAAATTGCATATCAAATTTAAAGTTTCTTATTTTTATTATATTTTTTTATAAAAAAAAAATTGTTAAAAAAATGATATTTACAAAACTACTTAAAATGGAAAGTTTGTGCCTTTAACCTTTTTAAAATACAAATTGACAATTTTTTTAGTACTATACCCTCATACCTTTTAATATTTAATAATAAAAAGAATCACATTCCTTTCTCTATCCCTTATAAACTTTAGTTTAAATGTTATTACCCATTTATTTTGATTGACTAATTCAAATAGTAAAAATTAAGATACTAGCATCATTTATTTGATTGCACATTAATATATGTTAATTAAATACATTAAACATTTATATTTTTGTTTCAATCAATTTTACTTAAATTAAATAAAAAAATATTTATATGTATTTTTTATTTAAATTTTTATAGATACTCCAATAATAATTTATTGGATATGGCATTACTACACTTTCAAGAGTTATTGATGGTAGGCGATGCAATGTAATAGATTAGGGTTTAGGGTTTGGGTGACGACCTTGAGGGGCACATAGACGAGTTTTGGTAGGAGACAAGTCTTTGAATGGGCACTAATAGTAGGCAACAATGGAAACAACGTCAGCGAACCAGTATCTGAGTACAATAAAGGGGACATAGGACCTGAAAAATGGGTAAATTGTTCAAAGATATGGTTACAGGAATAGCTAGCCAAGCCCCATTGGATGTGGAAATGGAGGGGATAGGTAAAGAGCCTCTTAGCTCACTAATGAAAAAGGACGTGAGAGCAACATAATGAAAAACAGATGTCTCACTAAGACCAAGGAGAATCCAAGATATGAGATCACCTAACCATAAATTGGGAACTACATATAATTCATGAAGGACCATGCAGTAATCAACAAATTCATGAGAATTTATCCTTCTGAGTGTTAGAAAAACAGGATCACAGATCTATAAAATAAAACAAATGTGGAAATCAAACACAGAAGATACACAATACAATATAGACACATATATACATGGTTCACCCAGTGTGGGATACGTCCACCAGAGAAATTTCTAGGTATTTCCTTTATTATTATCCAACAAACGAAGGGATACAACCTACAACACACTCATTGTAACTTCCTCTTCTTTCTCTCACAATATCCTCTCTCAGAATACAATATTCACCCTATATCTCAAAGCTGCAATACAATTCCTCATAAAAGAGGGTTTCCTTCTAGGGAAAAAAACCCTAACATAACTTCTATCGTCATATATGTGACCTTATAATGACCTGCATATGAATCAAGAAGATAATCAGGCTCCACAACCAACAATGAGAAATAATTGGTAGAATGGGTGAATACCAGATGGAAAATAAAAGGATAGATTGATCTGAAACTGGGGTGAAAGGGCTTCTTCATTGTGATCTTCTCATGTGTAGAAGACAAGGATAGGGTTTTCAAAGAGGGACCCTATTGTTTCAACTCAACAAGATTTCATCTGAGATAATGGACATAGAGGTTTTTTTTCCCGAGAAGGAGGAATTTACAACAACACTGGTTTGGATCCAGATATATTCATTGCACCAAGATTTTTGGGATAAAGAGACTTTGGAAGGGATAGGAAACACCCTTGGTACCTTTGTAAAAATCTCAGAGGTAGCAAGAATGGCTAGGTACACTTATTATTCTAGGATATGTGTGTATATGAATGTGGCAGGGGCACTCCCATATTCAATCACCATCTCATACTAGAATAACGAATGGATTCAAACCCTTGATTATAAACACATACCCTTTAGGTGTAGGAAATTCCATGATAAACAAATAGACAACAAATCAAAAGAGTAATAGGATGAGGAGGGTTTTACGAAGATCCAAAGAAAAAGAAAGCCAAGGAAAAAAGATAGCATAGTCTTGGTGGAGACAAATATCGATAATAAGAACAATTTCCAATCCCTCATGGAAGATAGAGGGAAAGCATGAAGCAAGGAAAATCCCTTAAGAAAGAAAAAATCAAAGGGCACTCTCATTTGAGAGGACACAAAAACCTAGAAGCGATGAAAAAAAGAATCTGAACCAGCTCCTATTCAAGCAGAGGCTAGTGAGGTTGAGATGCATTAGATAATCGTGGGAGAGGGGTCACAATATGGATCCGAGTGGGATAATATAACTCAAGAACTAAAGAAGGAATTCCTTGACAGTGTCATGAAGTCTTTGATAGAGGTACATGGAGAACATGAATAAATAATTTACTAAAAGGCCAACTACGTAAAATTCAACATGACTTGATAAAGGGAAAGGGAAAAGGGGGTAACTAGATCCATAATGCAAATTTTTCAAGGGGCCTTGGAATTAAGGCCAATCCCCTGAAACCACAAAAGAGAGCAACTGGTGAGGAAATGAAAAGGGGAAGGAAAAAATGGAAATGGGAGCTAGAGGAGACAGGGGTACTTTTGGTGGGCTCGGGTCCATCAATAGGTCTCTCGAAGAATATTTCCACCACCATCTGAAAGTTTGAAATAAATATAATCTCCTGGAATATTAGAGGTCTTAATGCCTCATCCAGGAATAGACTTCTCCATAAGAGAATTAATCAAGAAAATCCTAGTATTATTTTGTTACATAAAAATAAGTATGATAAGGAATCCATGATTTGAATTTCCCATAAAATTTGGAGGAAATGTGAAGTAGCACTGGTGGAAGATGAGGGAGATTCTAGGGGTTTGGTGATCCTCTCAAATCCCAAGTTAGACATTCACTCATCCTCACCCATGACTATTATAGCCAGATACAAGATCTTAGGATCGTTGGATCATGCTTACATATCCATCGCCTATGGAATATCGTTGCCAACCATGAAACAATATTTCCTTGATGCCATTAATATCTTGGGATTGGATATGCAGAATAACCCCTAGATCAATGGGGGATATTTTAATATGATAACTTCTCTCCAAGATAAGAAAGTATGGGTTTGAAGACTCGATGCAAAAATTGAAGCCTTCAAAAATTTGATTATTAATCTCCATCTCACTGATTTTCCATCAAGTATTGGCTTGCATACATGGAATAATAAATGTGGGGGCACCCACCAAATTTTTGTTCACCTAGATAAATTTCTAGTCTTAGAGTCCATGTTCCAATCTCAACAAGCTATCTTAATAGATGTTCTGTCATTCTCTAGACCACTGGTCAATCATGCTTGAGTGGGAGAGCACTCTAAGACCCAGACCAAAACTATTTAGATTTGAAAGATTCTAGATGGATCATCTATATTTTGTGCAAAAATCGTGGATTGGTGGCATGATAGAACAAATTTGTATGGCACCAAGATGTACCAAGTCCAACAGAAATTAAAAAATGTAAAGCTCAAAATCAGGAAATGGAATAAGGAGGTTTTCGATATTATCTTTGAGGACAAGAAGCAACTAGAGTAGGAAATGGAAGCAACTCAATGCGAGATCATTCAAAATTGTAGGTCAGAGGAGATGGCTAAGAAAGAGGGACAAATCAAGGTGGAAATTGAGTAAAGGGACAAACAAGAGGATATTTTTTGGAAACAGAAATAACACATTCACTAGTTGCGTGAAGGGGACATGAATACCCAGTTCTTTCATAAATATTCACTCAAAAGATGATGTAAAAAAAAAATCACGTCCCTTAAATCCTTAACTGGAGAGACACTAGAGAGACATGAAGATATTGAAATCAATCTAGTACACCATTTTAGCCATCTTCTGAAGGAACCAATGATTCATAGAAAAGAAGTGATCTAGACAATTACCAATGTCATCCCAACATTGGTCTCCCTTGAGTAGAACCTCCCTCTAATGTGACCTACCTCCTTTGAAGAGGTTGAATAGATGGTGTGTGAGACGGTAAATGGGTAATCATTAGGTATTGATGGCTTCACCAAGGAATTATTCTAGGCTTGTTGGAGTATTATTGGTAAATTTATCTAGGAGGTTGTCGAAGTGTCTCCTACTTTTAGCACAATTCTCCAGTCTTTCAATGCACTTTTCTCACGTTGATCCCCAAGGAGCACGAAGCTAACATGGAAGACAAGTTTAGACTGATCTCTTTGTGTAATGTTATTTATAAAATTATTACCAAATTCATAGCCAATAGATTAAATCTTATATTGAATAAAATTATCTCTCCAGAACAGAGGAGCTTTGTGGAAGGGCGTCAAATATTGAATGACGCCATTCTTTCCCATGAATCCATCCACTCACTCAAAGTGAGAAAGAAGCCTAGAATGTTGATCAATATTGACATGTTGAAGGCACATGAGCACCTTAATTGGACCCTTCTCCAAAGAATGTTGGATGTCTTTGGTTTTTTCCATGACTGTATCATTTGGATCAAGAACCTCGTATCGCCGACCTTGTTCTCCATCCCGATCAATTGTTTTCCTTCCCCCACCTTAAACCAGTCTCTTGGTATCATACAAGGGTATCCTTTATCATCTTTCCTCTATATCATCCTAGAAGAAGGGTTCATGAGGTTTATCAAGTTTTCCTTGTCCAATGTTACCATCAAGGGTATTTCCTCCAACCCTCTTGTTGACCCTCTATCCCACCTTCATCTTGTGGAAGACACCCTCCTTATGGGTCAACCTTGTAATATACCTAGGGAGGTAATATGGGAAGTACCCAATTGGAATGGGGTAATGTATTATTAGTGGAGGCCATTCAATGTAAGGTGGACTAGGTCCACTATATTATTAAATAAGGCCCACTATGGTAGTTAGATATAATAAATAGGCTTTCTAGAAGATTCCTTCTCTAGAATGTTCCTAGAAGATAAATAACACTATATAAAGAAGTGGAAGCAATGTATTGAAGCATAGTGAAGTATATTGTTATTGTACAAGAAAGTATTTCTTGAGGAGTGCATTCCTTCCAAAAGGAATAATCTATGGTGTTACCCTACCTCAAGGGTTTTGTCTACATTCTTGTGTTTAGAGAATGATTTGGTTTATTCTTGGTTATTTGTGAAGTTATATTTGCAGATCTATTGATGTACATAACATTTACCATATACTATTCCTTTTGGAAGGAATGCACTCATCAAGCAATACTTGCTTGTACAACAACAATATTCTTCTCCATCCTCAATACATTGCTTCCACTTCTTTATATAGTATTCTCTATCTTCTAGGATCATTCTATAGAAGGAATCTTATAGAAAGCCTATTTATTATATCTAACTACCATAGTGGGCCTTATTTAATAATATAGTGGACCTAGTCCACCTTACATTGAATGGAATCCACTAATAATACATAACACCATTCCCATTGGGTACCTCCCATAATACCTCTCTAGGCATATTACAGATCCTCGATCAGAGAATATTTGTCCTTCAAGGCTACCTTAGATATTTTCATGAAAGCCTTTGGGGATCTTATTAATTACTCAAAATATCATATCTTTTTTTAACACCCTTGTGCTAATCCAATAAATATCTCAAGACTGTTAGGTTTCCAGAGAGATTCTTTACCTTCTAAATATCTAGGAGAAGCTATGCTAGACAAATCCCTTAGTAATGTGTCTTTTGAAAAACTTCTAGTTAAGATGGAAGCTAAGTTGTCAAGTTAGACTTACTGCTTTTTAACCCTCCCCCCAAAAATCATTTTAATCAAGTCTGTGTTGCACTCAATACCCCTATACCTTTTCTTTGTGTGGGAAGCCCCTTTGAAAATCATCAAGAGGATTTGGAACTTACAAAGGGCCTTCCTTTAAGGGGGGGAACTGAGGAAAATAAATGGGCCATGGTGGCCTGGGAGAAGGTGTGTGTTTCAAAGAAATTTGGAGGCCTCGACATGAAGGAACCCCTTCTCATGGGAAAATACTTAGTAGTTAAAACTTGGTGGAGATGGTTCAAAAGTTCAACAGACTTATGGTCATAGGTATGGAGAGATAAATATGTTAACAACACCCCCTCTGTAGAAATTATTCGTTTGGAAGGTGAACGTCCTGCATCTCTAATTTGGAATAATGTTTGGAACAATAGAGGGTTAGTTTATCATAATTGTTTCTAGGAAATCCAAAATGGGAAGTCAACACTCTTATGAGAATATGCATGTGAACAGGAGCCAATATTAGGGGTTGAATAATTGTTTTAGAATATTAAAATTTACATGACGTAGAAAGGGTGGAATCATGTGCACCACTATTGTGATGAGCATCATGGTATCTCCTACTTAACATAAAGAAAATGGAAAGAGTGTATGACTTGGCCTATCACATGGGAAGAAGGAAACATGAAAGAAATGGAGGCAAGTATATACTATAAAGATTAAATTTCGAATAAGTTCAAACATATTAAGATGGGCTAAGAAAGGTGATGAGAAATTTAGGGTGAGGGAAGCCTACAAGATATTAGTTGAACTTGATACAACAAATAAGAGAGATGTTTGGAAAAAGGTGTGGAACTAAGCTCTTTGGCCTAAAATCTATACCTTCATGTGGCTAATGGTAAGAAAGAAATACCTAACATGGGACTGGCTCCTCGGAAGAGGATATGTAGATCCATCAATATACCTAATGTGTAGGACATATGAAGAATCATTTGATCATGTCTTCAATGAATTTAGAGAGGCCTCTTGGCTATGGGACAAAGGGGAAATCCTATTTAGACAATTGGACATGGAAAGAGGTGATATAATCAGAACTATGGAGGGTTGAAGGAGGAACCCATATCATAACCCTACCATCAACAAGGTATGGCACAACGTGCCTAGTTTTCTACTCTGGAATGTATGGAAATAACACAACAAAAGAATAAGTAAACACTAGCAATGAACTACTGAGATGGTATGGGAATCAAAGCAATCCAATATGTGGGAATCCATTGCCTCAACTACAAGGTCAAAGGAATATTGGGAACATTCAGGCTCAGATTCAATAATATTTCAAAATTGGTAGTTGGTGCATTTCCAAGGAAAATCTCAGCAATCTCGCAAATCTCCCAATTGTGGATCCAAAGAGAAGTGGGATCCCCCACCAGAGTTCCATATGAAGCTGAAATTTGATGGATCCTCAAAGGGAAAACCTGGAATTTTGAGGGCGAGGGAGTATTTCATAACTTAGAAGGAGAAATCAAAGCTATATTTGCTACCAGATTGAGAAATAACTCAAACAATGACACAAAACTTGCAAGTATGATTAGTGACCTACAAATAGGTAAGGATACGGGATATAATATTTTTATTGTGGAAGGTGACTCTTAGCTGCTCATCTCTTCTCTGTGGAGGATAATCAATGGGATGAACCCAGAGAATATATGTACCAATTGGATATTATCCTCAAGACTCAATAGGGTGGAGGACATGGTTAGGAAAATTCCAACAATAATATCAATCCATATACGAAGGAAGGAAAAATACCTAGGAAATTATCTAGCAAATGTAAGAGTGTCTCGGGCTATCACTTCAGAGGTTTGTAAATGGTTGAGATCCATCCCTTCACAACCAAGAGTAGAGTGTATACAATTGAATGAGATGGATAACCAACCCCCAGATGGGGTACTAACGATCCAGGTCTGAGACACCCACATGGCATGCCAGGCAACCAACCTGCCATCATAAGATTTCTTTAAGGAGGAGAGCGATCGATGATGTTTCAAATTACAGAAGTGGTGGATGGCTCATGCCAAGAGGGGCACGTCACCCCTCTTCCCAATATTTGAAATGATGAATGCTATAGATCCTGCAGAAGAGAAATACAATGTTAGTACATAGTGAATTAAGATGTGGAGGTGGAAATTGAATGGTGGAAGTACATAGAGGGAAGGGATGAATTACAATATTATAAGGGAAATATGTGGCGACCTTGTTATGATGAGAATGTCGAGTGGTAATAGGATATTTCCTCAGGTGATACAGGTTGAGGTGTTGGATGGTTGGAATTGGTTTGGGAGAAAAGGTTGGTCCTAACAAGATAGCTTGGGATGGATCATAGAGGAGAACCCTTATGTGTCTTTGTTATTTTGGCATTGTGTTGTGTTGGAAGTTTGGGTCTCGTGAGTTGTTCTAGTTTTAAGTTTTCAAGACTAGTTGGAAGGAGGGTGTAGTATTTCGAGGAAAATTCTTTGAGAGCTCTTTGGCTGGTTCATAACTTTGGTAATTCTGTTGGGATTATGGGTGTTGTGTTCATGTTTCAAATCTACTATATGCTTGTTTTTTCTCTCATACCTTGGGATGGAAAGAGGTGTTAGCAAGGGGGGGGAGGTGAGGAAAACTAAGGCTAGAGGGAGTGGAAATACATCGTCTTCTCAAGTTCTGGTTTCCTCCACCAAAGAAACAAGGGACATGTGGGCAGTTGGGAACATGTTTAAGTATAATTTCTATAAGGAAACCAAGAAACAAATTGAAGAGGTGGATGTAGTAGTTCGAGCTCAGCGCCTGGTGACCCCTAATGATCAAATTATGGAGGAAGTTCATTATTGTGTGAAGGACCCAATTTACTCCCATACCAAGGACACACAATATTTAAAGATAGATTAAATGTATTAGATTGTGAATTCCTTGGTCATCCAAGCATTGGAGAAAAACAAAGAGGAATGATAGGATATTCTTCATACGAATCACATCTTCGAAGGAAATTTTGAAGTGATGTGCCAGACGGTGTTTGGTATAAATATCATTGTTTCTCAAGCATAAGACATGGTATAAAAGAGGAAATAATGGGAGGGATCTTGTTAATCCCTAGAAAAATCCCCATGTTAAGTATACAATCCCTTATTAATCCTTCGATATTGAATTATTACATTTCTATTGTTATATTTCTATGTAGGTTAGAACCCTTCATTGTACCCTTTCATTATATATATACCAATGAGACCTAGTCTTATGATCATCTCATCTCATGTTTTATGTTGAATATATTTTAAAATGAGGTTTCCCCCTCAAAGTGGACTGTTATACACAAGCTTTTTATCATTATCAAGGTGTTGGTTCATAACATTTGACATTAGAGCATCAATCCTAGGGTTTTGTTGCTTCAATCTAGTCATCTTGGAATTTTTGCTATAACTTTTTTTCTAGGATACTTCAAATAGTAAAATTTGGAGGTTACTAAGGAGACATATCACATTATGTAAGGTAAAAATTCCAAATTCTAGTTCGTTACAATTTTGGAGATATAGCCTATGAAAGATAGGGTTTTTGACTCATCCTGAAATCATTTTTAAACACATCATATTGGAAGTTTCACTATAACTTTGTTTCTCGGAAGTTTCAAATAGTGAAATTTTGTGGAGACCAAGGATACATAGTGTGTTAATTTGGGTCGTTATAATTTTGGATATATATTCTTTGGAAGTTAGGGTTTGTGACTAGTCTTGAAATTAGTATCAAATGAGTCATCTTTTTATTTTTGCTATAACAATTTTTTGGTAAAGTTTTAGACTAAAAAAATTTCAAAATACTGAGAATACATAGCAAAATACATGTGGAAAAAGTTTCATATTTTAAATCATTGTAATTTTTGAGATATATCTTGTGGAAGTTGGGGTTGTTTATTAATTCAAAAATTAGTCTTAAACAAGACATTTTGGCATTTTTTCTATAACGTTTTATTAGTGAAGGTTCAAACTATGAAATTTTTAGGAGTTTAAGAAGTCATATTAGAGTACTACAGACCAAAATTTTAGACCCACAAGGGTTCAAATTTTAGATATATATTAGGACAAATGTTAGCCATCCAAACATACTCCAAAATTAGGGTTTGAAAGGTACATAACTTACAATTGACATAATTTTTTATTGGAATATCTGTTTTGGTGAGTCAAATTTGTGTTAAAGAGAAAATCGAGTATTATTATTGTTATCCCACATGGCTCCAAAAATTATTTCAACACCATTTAAACCTCCAGAAATCTAATTTATAAATCATGAAGAAAATGAGGAGATACATAACAAGCTATCCAAATTGGAGGACCAACTTAAAGGTCAATAACACATGATGAGTTGGTAAATAAAACAAGAAAAATTCAAGAGATGGAAAAGAAGATGAAACAAGTGGAACATAAGATTGATGAAAATAAGAAGGGCATGAAAAAGAAGATGGATGATAAGGAAGAAATTCAAAAGTCCATAGAAACCATTCTCTTACAAAATATCCCTAATAGGGATATGGAGATCCAAGGAAATCATAAAGTATATAAGACCTACAACTTAACAATATAGAAGACATACCAGAGTCTAGTTTGAAATTAAGAAGTGCCTCAAGATTATTGAGAACTATCATAAAGTACATTGGAGATATTTAGAAGATAATTGCATTAACTCTTGAAATATGAGAACTAGCCACTAGTTAGACTACACTCTCTTCAAGGATTCTAAACTTTAAGCAATATCTCCAAAAATACTTGGAAAATGATGAGCACTTTTATAAGGAATTTGTCGATAGTTTTGTTGCTAAAGTATCAAATATGAATGATGTGCATAGAAGAAAGCAACATCTCCCTTCTAAAATTCTACTAAGACAAATAAATACATGTTGGTTGAAAATGATCAAGTGTTTAAGAGAAATACTTGTTGATTGTGACACGATAAATACAAAAAGAAGTGACGTGTTATTAAAACTTGTTGATTTAAAAAAATAGTTGAAGGGCCCACACCTAATAATGGATTCAATACTATTTTCAAAGGATCAATTAAAAGAAAATTGGATTCCCTCAATATTTCATGGGCAAGTGAATTTAACAACTTAACTAAATATTAGAAGGAAAAAGTGGAAAATTCATTGATCCACTACGTGAGTAAAAATAAATACGTTGAAGACACTTCACCACCTAGGTTTCGACTTTAAAGATATTGAAAATGAATTGTTCGATGCAAGAATCAAGCATGAAACAATAGTTTCTCCCATGCGAGAGTACATCAAATTATGGTTAAAGAATGCATCAATTAAAATAATTGAACTAGATCAACAAAATGTAGTTACTACCATTAGGGAACCTGTAGTCGAACACTCTACAAAAGTAATCTCAACAAGCAAGTGATGGGTCTGATTTTTCCATCACAGCAAGTCAAGTAGTCACATTGTTAAGTCATTACTTCCTTCTCTTCTTAGTCAATGGTTACCCAAATTTTCTTGTTTCATAATCTGTGAAAACCAAAGGTCGAGTTCTAACTGTGTCTTCTTCATTTCTGTCAGGTATTTATTTTATTATTGGTCCACTAGAGCCCCATCCCAATCCATTTAGGAAGAATGCATTTATTTTTATGAATATTATAGACATTTTTAAAAATATTTGTATATTTTTTTAGGATCCCTAGAGAACTATTCAGGGCACATGTCTAGTGATTTATCTGACTTTGAGTTTTAAGCATGATATTTCGAGATATGTGTCTATCAAAATCTTTGATTTTTAATTGCAAATATCATGTTAAGTTCTCTGCAAATGTGGCATATATTTCTTATTTTGTCCAATGATGTGTTTTACTCTGATGATGCTACAATCGAAATACGATCCTTTAAAATTTCTCACTTTTATGTTTACAGTCTTGTATAATATTGTAAATATTCATTTTTGAAAAAGCTTGGTTCTTTCTTAGGCATTCTTTTATGTGTGAATATTTGTTTCTTTAAAAGTTCAGTGTTTTATAACATTTCTTGTAAATTTGTCTTATACTAAATGAGGAGTACCACCTCTATAAAAACACATGAGAATTTATCATCGTGATGTTATCTTTGAGACCTTGAATAATATTTTAGTTCAAGAAGGTGGAAACATTCTATTAGCCTCCAATCTTGGAATATCATGGGTTTCTCTTCCATGTTTCATACAACTCCATCTCTCATGCTCTGATGCTAACTGTAAACTCACATGACTCTAATACCACATATTGGTGTGATCATGCTCATATTACACCATAACACGGGGGAGGAGATACATGAGAGAAATATAAACACAATATTCCATTAAATTAATTTTTACACACAAGGTCCTATACAAAACAATATTGTTCATGAATTTTTTTGCTCTTTATTCATTTGCTAACTTTGATGGAATTCCTCCATACCAAGTTTTCATTCATTAAACAAACTCATCATGCCTTTTACATATGAAATGCTATCTTACATTTCTTATATCTTCTAAAACCTCATATTATTGATTCCTCTACATAGAATATCAACATCATGTATAATATATTATTTATGACTTATTAATCTACCTAACACTTATATACACTTTGACTACACTAAAGTGATGCATTTTGCATTACAATAACTAACCATGACCACATCAAATGATTATTATTCCTAACAAAAATGTGGTACATTCATTTAAAAACTCAACGCTAAAGGGAGGATTAAGATAATTTGAGAAAATACTATAAAGTGACAACCTTTGCATTATTAGTCCCCGTATAAGGCAAACCAATGACTCTAGCATTCGATACAACGTTGAATTCATATTATTTTAGTGCTTGACTATATATTTTTCCCGACTCTGTAATGTTCGACATAACAATCTCCATTTTTATTTTTATTTTTTATATAATAAAAAAAAACTATTCTTCATAATATGTTTGGATAATAAGATTTAAAGTCTTATTGGGTGCTTCACTCTTTCCTATGTTTATTTTTCACTCTGTGTAATAATGTTTTATCTTTGGCTTCTCAATGATATTATTGATGTTTTATTTTTCACTCTTCGTAATAGTGTTTTATCTTTGGCTTCTCAATGATATTATTGAATTACATTCTTAGATGACCTATAATATAACCTATACTTTATGCACCTCAACTCTTTAAATATACTGATCTGATGTATTGTTGCATCTGTTACTGCCTTTAGGGATCTCCACCTATGTCACGACTTTAATGTAATCTGGCAAATGATCAGTGTGCAACCACCGCCCACCGCCTCTCCACTTCCTTGACAACACCTCAAAATATGGCTTCAACAATACTCATTGGTGTTCGTTTCCAAATCAAAATTTTGGCATGAACTTCTTAAATCAAATTTTCAAATTACTCAACTGGAGCAACAAATCTAGAAGTTTCCTTCAACGCTCGAGGAAGGCCTTGTCCTACTCAAGAGGATCACATCGTGAGGCCTCCTTCTCCTGCTCTTGCTCCAGACTGCATTACAAAGTGGTAAGCGATAAGCTCTCTCTTAGCTCTCTGTTATACTATTTAGAGAATTGAAAAAAATATTTGTTTCAATTTCATTGCATTCAGTAGCAACATTTGATACCATCTCAACAAGCTCAGCTGATTGAAATCCAAGTCTTGAAAGCATGGAAGTTTGGTATATAATTACTTGTTGAGCTTTTTCTAATATTCCCTGCAAATATTTACCTTGATTCTCAATTGCAAGCATCTTTGAACCTGGATGCAATTTACAATGAATGAATATCATGATTCTATAAAAAAATATGTGAAAAATTAAGTTCCAATTTTGGTGTCTACATACCTCAAGTTGCTCAAGTGATATGCATTGCCCTGGTAAGAAAACATAGACAATTATTTTTTTATCAATTGACAAATCAAGAAAATCCAAAACCAAAGATGCAACTTCTATTTAAATTTAATTTTATACTCTATTGTCAATGGATACTATAACATCTATATTATCAAGAAAACTAAATCCTACATCAAAGCACCCCGATTGTTCCTTGAAAGGACTTGTCATTGCAATCCCTTATTCCAATTTTCCTTTCTTCATAAGGTCTGAAGGATGAAACCTCTTTCTTTCACTGCATATTGGAACAGGGGCACTTCCTTCATCCTGATTCTAGAGCATTGAAATAAGGACAACATTAGTTGAAGCAACATTTAGATCTTCCCCTTTTGTTTCTTCTATAAAGGCTACTCTATATCCCGTCTTATTTTCTTTTTCTATCGAGAATGGTAAAATTTTAGGCATAAATCAAGATATTCTATCTGCTCCTCTTGAGGATGAAATGACATCTATAACGATTGTGCCTTTGTTTTGAATAGTATCAGGTCACCTGCAATTTAAGTTCGATATAGAGGAGGGTCTGACAAATCCATCTATTGCAGATTTTTCTTTATTCATGAGCCATTCCAATACTTTGATTTTTTTATGAAGGCCTAATCTATCTTGTAGATTATACAATTGAATCGAAGTAGAAAGAGCAAGCCTCACCCTTCGATCGCAGTGTCCTTTCGGGGTGTTTACTTTACAGTGACGATCTTTAGTTGTAGAAGAGTGAACACTCAATGCCTTGGAAGCATGAGCACAAATATACCGACATGATCCTACACTGGTATCATGATCTACTCTAACATCATTTTCCGCTCCTTACAGATCTATCAACATCTCTTCTCTGGTGGCTTCCTGATGGAATTTTTCAAAGTGATTATTTGACTGCTCTTTCGAAAAAAAAAATGTTCTACACCCATATCAACATATTCCATCAAATTATAATCATGAAATTCCCCTGAAGAGTTTACAGTGTTAGAATGCAATTTTTCTTCAACTTCATCCCCTTACTCCGAAGGATTTTGAAAAATATAAATTCAGTTACATAATGGCCCTTGCTAGTTATATAGAAGTCTTTATTGGAAGATAGGAAAGTGGTTCACACTTCATCTGCTATTGCAATAAGTCTCTCCCAAAGCCCACTGATGTTTATCACCATTAATTTAGTCTGGAAAATCCAATGGGTGAGTGAAACAAAGCGGTAAATGGGATGAAAAATGTATTAATTTGCTATGCATTTGAGTAGAGGAAAAACATGCCACAAAAAGGACTATATTTCAAGAACATGAAATGAAGAAACTATGAGAGAACCAAGGCAAAAATACACTACAACTCACATATAGTCAATGACTCCAATGTCCTTCCATCAATTCCGAAGCGAGGACCAAACATGGAATATACTAAGATTCGTGTCCACAGATCATGATTTGCATACATTTTACTTACACAAAATAGATAATAATGAAATTCAATGAAGCCTCAATATTTTATCCATTAACATGATGTATTTGAGAGATTGTTAATTTACAGGACAAGAGAGGATGCTCACCTGGTTAGGCCTGTCCAACTTCTCAATACTATTTGAGCTGGTACCAAATGACAATTTTGTAAGCCATTAGTAGGAAACACCCTTGGATAGCTTCCGGTGCTTCAAATATCACTTTCATGTCCATAACAACTTCATTTCTCTGTTTAGCAATGGTCTATCTACCGAAATAGCACTGGAAGAACCGTGAAACCAAGATTCTCTTTTGGAAATGTAGAAATTGAGATCTTGCCAATACAACTTTGAATTCTTTTACATATGTGAACAAATTTATGAGATTTAACCACTGTTAAGATGAAAGGCCTTGTAATTGGAGTTCAATATGCAAGGGCGAGGAAAAAATCAGCCAACCATTAGTAGAATCGGCCACCCATAATTCCAAACCAACTGAACAAAGAAAACCAAATCATGTAGGGCGAACATGAACCCGAATTAGAAGCACCATTGAGAAGCATGCCTATAGAGATCAAAGACATTGTTGATAATGACAAGGAGGTTGTGCAGGACAAGGTTCTCCAAGTAATGTTAGCCAAAACTCAACTTACAGGTAATTTCCATGCAAATTTCCATGCAAATGAAAGATGGACACTCGCATGTAAATACTAACTGGTCAAATGTATTGCTTTCCCGTTGAAAAGTTTATGTTGGTTGCATGTCTAGCTTCGAATGTCATGACATATTGGACAACTAGAATGAATGTTCGTTGCATGTCTGGAACGGTCCAAATGTCATGACGTATTGGATATTTGGGACAACATGTTCGTTACATGTCTATAATGATCCAAATGTCATGAGGTATTGGACAGTTGGGACGACACAACATCAATTTTAATTGGTGTATCCTTTGGCTACATTATTAGTCCTGTCGTAGGCTTAGAGGGACTATAGTGATCGATAAATCATTGACTTCATATTAGTCTATCCTTTGACCACAAATATTTCCATATTATTTATTGTTGGAACCAGGGAACTAAAAACATCGATTTTTATATTAAAAAAAAGTACCATATTTGTCATGATCTGATTGGACAAGGGATTGGAGGTCTTATTGTCGACTTCGTTATTCCCAATGTTATATATGTTGGCATATCCAAAGTATTTGATCGTATATGGTCTTTTTGAATCATATATTTTGTTATGTATTCGTCGAAGGTGGATTAATGCTAGCATTTATTTGAATGTTTGGTTTAGCATTTTATGCTAGGTAAATATATGGAAATGTTTGATATGGTGGCATATCCAAAGTTTGGACTTCCAATACATTCTATGGTGTTTGAACTATTGTTACAAAAATTATAATAATTTTTTTGGGATATGTCAGAGACCTGCCACATTGAATTTCTTCTTAAATGTTTACAGAGCATTTCTGACAGACTTAAATGTTTACCTAATAGGCTTGGTAGTGTTGAATTTTTACTTAATAGGCTTGTTACAAGACATTTTCTTCCGGTTTTAAAATTTATATGCTCCAGCAGCATTGCTAGTTCACTGGTCCATGCTTGTTTTTTGCATGGCACTGATTTATTATTTGCATGTTGTTGTTGTTCTTGCTTGCTTGTTCGGGTTGTTGCAGTTTGCATGTTTGGGTTTCTACAATCGCGATTGGAACAACATCGTTCATGGGGGAGTGGTTGTTGCTTGCTTATTTCTTCGTTGTATGTTGTTTATTGTTGCTTGATTTGACTTTCCAAGGTTCCGGTCTTGTGCCTACACTTGGGCCTTTTGGTACTTCTTAGTTGGGTTCTTATTTGATGCTTGTTCTTCTTTGCCCAGGGTTTGCAATGTTGGGATGTTGCATCCGTAGTTGGATCTCTGGTTACATTTTTTTGCAGTGGAGTTTGCATAGAATACTATTAAGATAAAATAACAGACTAAAAAATTGCAGGCGATGTAAATTGCATCTCTTACGCGTTGAAGCAGAGTTTGTCGGCCTCAAAGTATATTTCATAGTTGTCGATGCGTTTTCCATGGATTTTGTGTTACTATGGTTTCATAGTTATGAGAGTACCTTTTGCTATGTGGGCGATATAGCTATTCTCTCCCTTTTATTTTCCTCTTGTAAACTGTGTTTCTAACTCTATAGTTTCCCGCGTTTCTGTGGTCATTCCAACCGACCGCCGTTCGGTTGCATACTTAGCCAGTTTTATGGACGCGGCTTCGCGGATAGGTTCTATCGAACTATGGCAGGTCGTGTTCGGTGTATACATTAGCTTTCTCGAATTAGTTTTATTTAAAAGAAGGGATCATGGACATAAGAGAATGAAATTTATCAAATTATAGGTTTCTTGGACAACATAAGTTAATGATCGCGGGTTCTCGGGGTGGCAGGCAGAAAATTGGGCTTCTATTGTTTTGTGCCCTGCAAATAGCATGGAGAGTTTCGTGATCATTCTGACTGATCACCATTTGGTTGCATACTTAGCCAGTTTTTTGGATGCGGCTTCGCAGATACATTGTATCGAACTATGACAGGTTGTGTTTGGTTTATACATTAGCATTCTCAAATTAGTTTTCTTTGAAAGAAGGGCTCCTGGACAGAAGAGATTGAAATTTATCAAATTATAGGTTTCCAGGACAACATAAATTAAACATAGGAAATATGTAATTTTATAAAGTAGATATATAAAGCATGCACAGAGCCCTCATCCCATACTTAGCCAGTTTTTGCATCGCTGGTTCTCGAGGTGGTCGACTGAAAATTGACAATCAGAGAGTTCCGCGATATATAAATTGACAATCGGACTTGCAGACTATTTGAATTTTAAGGGCCTCATGTCCAAAAAATTTAGCATTCTCGAAATAGTTTACTTTACGTACGTTTTACATATGCTGGTGGACAAAAACACACAAAAAAAATAGTAAGCATTTTTTGGATCACGGGTTCTCGGGGTGGCGGGCTCTAAATTGGGCTTCTGTTGTTTCATATCCTACAAATAGCACGGAGAGTTTCGCGATATAAAAATTGACAATCGGACTTGCGGACTATTTGAATTTCAAGGGCTCATGTCCAAAAAAATTAGCATTCTCAAATTACTTTTCTTTATGTACGTTTTACATACGCTCGCGGAAAAAAACATAGAAAAATAGTAGTAATGTTTGTTACATAGGGCTCCATCCCCGCTACCTTTTGCGCTTCCCAATACACATTAAATATGCTTTCAAAAGTCAGAAACGACCAGACAGGTTCGAAAAGATGGGCTTTAATAACTGGAAATCTCGAGGACATCTCCCATTAAAATGAATAGATAGGTGAATATTATGGGATCTAGTAATTTCTTTTTGCCTGCATTTTGAATTTGCGAAAATATTTTTTTTTTTTTTAATTTGCTTGTACTATTTTAGTTTTCTTAAAAGCTTCAGCATAGTTCACGAACGTGTCACCCACAGAGGCCTTGACGTCATGTCCCTCTTTAATATTGTGCATATATTAGATGTCAGATTTGAGAATCTGCTTGGATATGGGAATTTTAATACGTGTTGCTAGTCACTATTCAGTGTACATATTTGAAAAGATTGGCATTAATAAGAGAAAATATCGAGAACATATGTCATTAAAACGAATCAACATAAAATCTACGGAAGATCATATAAAGTTTCTTTTAAATACTTATTGCCATTTCTCTCTATCATCAAAGAGTTGCGCTTTAGGGTGCCTTCGTTCTAATGTTCCTGTTCATGGACATGTAAGACAACTTAGAGATGTCATTGAGGGGCAAATGAAAGAAGAGAGACTGGTTTTATGTGATGTGAGCTTTGAGTAAAAAAATAACTCTGTTATACAAGAGAAACTCAGAGAGGAGGAAAAAAAAAGAACAAGTATGTTCTGGTTGGTGTTCTCCCTGTGTTTGATGCTTTGGTTGGTTGAAAAGGTTGCCTAGAGATTTGTTTGTTGAACTTCTGTGTTTTCTTGTTGGGAATTGTGATGGATTTTGAGGTCACGTGCAAAATAGTTCTTCGTTTAAGTATATAGCTTCTTCCAACGACACAGATTTGGCAAGTGTATCGAATTGTACAGATCCCACAAGAATTTGTCTTCCTCGAGGGTGGTGCATTTACAGTGGCTTGCAAAATGGCTTGTCATGTTCGTAAATGACGTGAAATATTGCTCCATTTGCGAATGTAACTAGAGGCGGGTAACATAAACTGTATGGGTGGATAAAATGACATGTTATCACTACAAAAGTTTCTATTTCAAATTTTGATGAGCTACATGTGGGTCTGGTAACTGAATTGAAAGAAAGCCATGTTCTTTGTCAAAGTTTGTTCGGTTTCCTCTGGATGTAGTTGCAGACTCCATATATTTGGTGCCACCTCCAAACATTCCAGACCTTTCTGTGGGCTGCCATACCTCCACCGCTATGAGGAAAGATATATTATGATGCCATCTGCAACATTTGATACACTTTCCATCCCTGTGCTGGTGCGTTTTGCAACATTTGATGCACTTGCCACACCTCTATTGCCCGAAGAAGTTATGTACCTCAACAGATTTTCATTTTGCATCTAGGTTGGACATTTCTTCCAATTTATTGTAATAAAACAAAGAAGTTTAACATACAAATCTTCAGGCAAGCTTTTCAACCAAATAGATGATTGAATACAGGGAGAATACCAGTCACTACATACATGAATTTTTTTCCCCTGCCATAGTTGTTGTGACATAAAACGACTCTGTCCACTTTGAAATTGGCCTAAATCACATTTCTAAGTTGTCTCAGATGTCAAGGGTCAGGAACATTGCAAGGAAAGCACCTTAAACCCCAACTTTTGAATGGTAGAGGGAAATTAATACTTGACAAAGAATGGAATGTTGAATAAGCAGCCATTGCAAGTAGGCCATATTTGGAAGAGACAAGGTATTCAAAAAACTGGGATAGATGTAGTTGGCAGCACCGATTAAGTACAAAACCCAAAATTGATATTCAACTCCTTTTTTACGAATAAAGAGTTTGAATGTCAAGAAAACTGTCAAGAAGCTTCATCAATGTACATATTTTGTATTGGTCAACGGTAGGCGAAACCACAATCGTTGTCGCAAATAGCCTCAACTGTATTTTGTAACCCATATTATTTGAATATAGAATAATTTTGGTTTATTTTTTAATAGTATTTTCCAATTTCTAGTATTTGTTTTAACAATATTTTGTACCTTCTTCACCTGTGTCGTTAAACATGAATGACAAGATTTTCTTTCTGTTGCCCACTACTTCAATCTAAATAAATATTGGTCTATTCTTTCTTTACATTTTACATTTAGAAATATTTTTTCATAATCCATACTTATGTGGCGCCGACCCTATATTTAACGAAAGAAATTGGAGGACCCGTCCTGCTTCTTCTTCGAGTTTCGTAAATAGAATGAATTAATGAGTTACAACAAGGTGGCTCAAGTGTTGACGCAATGTTCTTGTTTAGTATGTTGGATATATTGCAGATTCTTCTATTTGATAATATCCATGCATATATACTAATATCAATACTATTGGAATAAATACAAAAAACTTCCTCTTCGACAAAGCTTAGGCAATTATTTGGGTTTGCGGTATTAAACAACTATGTTCCTTGTTCCGTCATATACATCTTGCAGCCAAAGAACTTCCATAGTCTACAATTTTTTCTTTAACTGCTCGTAACTGACCAGGCATTCGAAAAGCTTGGCATTAATAAAGGAATGGTTGAAGTTGTCTTAATTACTTAAGTCACACCAAATTTTGATTGCATTTAATTTAATTTAGATATTGATGTTTATGAAGAGTCGGTGTTTGCTCATGTTATTGCAAGGAATACAAGATGAATATATGATAAGGAGTTTATCTCGTTGAGACCATAATGAAAATTCATGTTTCTTGTT
Organism: Picea sitchensis; assembly: GCA_010110895.2. Taxonomy (NCBI): domain Eukaryota; kingdom Viridiplantae; phylum Streptophyta; class Pinopsida; order Pinales; family Pinaceae; genus Picea; species Picea sitchensis. The sequence goes on from SNQJ01S0039484.1 coordinate 141,186, forward strand.
GCGCTATGTACATCTTGCAGTCAAAAATTTTGTGGTTTCAATGAAATTTGCGAACCGAAGAGCATCCTGCAAATTGGGAGATCCTTTGCATTTGAAACAGAAACAATCCATTAATATATATTAGTATGAATATTATTCAGATAAATATGAAAACTTTCTCCATTGATAGATACTAGTATGAATACTATTGAAATAGATATCAAACCTTTCTCTTGGCCAATACTTAGCTAGGTATCTAGCCACTAAGCCCCGGGTTCGTGGTACCCAGCACCTATGTCCCCTGTTCTGTCATATACATCTTGAAGCCAAAGAAATTCAGTGATCTGCAGTTTATGCTTTCACTAGTGAGAACCCAACAGGGGTTCGAAAACATTGCCATTAATAAA
>SNQJ01S0039484.1:141588-154087 GCA_010110895.2 Picea sitchensis
CCCTTTTACCCTTTCTCTTTTCCTGTCCATTATGGATTTCTGGTTTTATACTTAGTCATCTTTCTATGATGGGTGGTTGCAGGTTTCACGGGCTGACTTATCTTCATCTCCATCTGTATCTTCACATGACAAATCCGATCGACCGCTATACCTTTCCATACCTAGGCAATTTTATGGTCGCGGTTGTTGGATCGATGCATACGAATTGGCCTTTTCTTCTTCCCGCTCATTATCGCTTTCTAGATATATACTTAGTTTCCTTTCTATGGTATCTAGTTCCAGAGTTGGTAGGCTAACATGTCTTCATATCCATCTATATCCTCACATGATGGATCTGACCGACTGTTGTTCCTTTCCATACTTAGCCAATTTTATGGCTAAGTATATACTTAGTGTCCTTTCTATGGTATCTGGTTCCAGAGTTGGTAGGCTGACATGTCTTCATATCCATCTATATCCTCACACGATGGATCTGACCGACTGTTGTTCCTTTCCATACTTAACCAATTTTATGGCCGACGCTTGCGAACCCAACTGCTTATCGTTCCAATATATACATCTTGCACTCAAAACATCTGTGATCTACAATTCCACCGTGGGTTCCTCATATACATTAACTTCATTAAAAGTATTTGTTGTTGCTTTCCATCCCCATCAAATTCACATCCTTCCTGGTATACATCAACAATGCTCTTACTAGTGACAAGTGGACACAGTGGTACGAAAGATACTTTTGTGATTTGCAATTTATGCCTTAACTGGTGAGAAATCAACAGGGGTTCGAAAGCATTTTCATTAATAATCAAACACTAGATGTTCTTATATGAGTTGGTGCAATTGAACTCTGATGCTTCTTGTTCCGTCATATACATCTACCACTCAAAATTTCCGTGATCTACAATTCCACTGCGAACTCCTCCGTCCTTTTTCCCTTATTTTCTTCCCGTGTATTATGGGACTATAAAATATGGACATGATATTTTATAGAGCATGTACGGATTTTGCATTCCATACCTAGTGACATTTTGGATCGTGGGTTCTCAGGCGGGCGAGCTCAAAATTGGGCCTCCATTGTTCCTTGCCCTTCAAATAGCACCCAGAATTTCGTGATATACAAATTGACAAGCGGACCTGCGGACTGGTTGAATCAACATTGCACTTATATTGTTCTGTGTCCTCCAAACATCACTCCCAATTCCGCGATATACAAATTGACACACGGAATGCAGGGCTGGCGGGGTGGAGATTTCCATTATTTACGGATGCTAATCCCTATGAAGTATCTAAGAGTATCTAAACAATTATTTTCAATACTAAATTAGCTCTTAGTAGTGACAACTGGACACAAAGGTACGAAACAGTTGGGATTGCACCCTCCGCAATATACAAATTGACTACCGGATTTTGATGTCGTCCGCTCTTCTGTGTTATAGATTATGCATTCAAATGTTCAGAGTGATACAATTTGAACGTCGAGGCCTCGCGTCTTCTGCAGACACCTTCTCAACCTATTTGGGATCCTCCTGTTGTCGGGTTCACGAAATTTGAAACTCTAGCGTTGGCGGGTTGACATATCTTTATCTCCATCTATATAATCACATGACAAATCCGACCGACCGTTGTTTCTTTCCATACTTGGCCAATTTTATGTCCATGGTTGTTGAGTTGGCGCCAATTTCATCTCCATCTATATCCTCACATGGCGAATTGGACCGCCCGTTGTTCCTTTTCATACTTAGTGAATTTTATGCCCACGGTTGCTGAGTTGGCGCAATTGAACTCTGTTCCTTTTTGTTCTGTTATATACATCTTCCACTCAAAATTTCCGTGATCTACAATTCCACTGCGAACTACTCCATCCTTTTTCACTTTTTTTCTTCTCGTGTATTATGGGACTATAAATTATGGACATGATATCTTATAGAGCATGTATGGATTCCTCATTCCATACCTAGAGACATTTTGGATCGCGGGTTCTCGGGCGGGCGGGCGGGCTCAAAATTGGGCCTCCATTGTTGCGTGTCTTACAAATAGCACCCATAATTCCGCGATATAAAAATTGACAAGTGGACTGGATGACTGAACATATCACTTCTATTGTTTTGTGTCCTCCAAACAATGCTTCCAGTTCCGCGATATACAAATTGACACACATAATGCAGGGTCGGCGGGGTGGAGATTTCCATTGTTTACGGATGCTAATCCCTACGAAGTATCTAACAGTATCTAAAAAATTATTTTCAATAGTAAATTAGCTCTTAGTAGTGACAACTTGACACAGAGGTACGAAACATCTGGCATCGCACCCTACGCAATATACAAATTGACTACTGGATTCCGACATCGTCCGCTCTTCCGTGTTACAGATTATGCATTCAAATATTCGGAACGATACAAGTTGAACTTCAGGGACTTGCGTCTTCTGCAAACACTTTGTCAGCCTATTTTGGATCCTCCTATTGTTGGGTTCACTAAATGTGCAATTCTTGGATACTGTTTCAGGTTGGCATCAAGCTTCGTTGTACCATGGTTCACAAATGTTTCAAAGTATCTGTCGTTGCCTCAGTTGGAATCCGACCCTCCGCAATATACAAATTGACTACCAGGTTCGCATCTTGTACTCAAAATTTCCGTGATCTACAATTCCACCACGGACTCCTTTGTCCTTTTTCCCTTTTCTTCTTCCCCTGTATTATGGTTCTCTGGTTATATACTTAGTTTTCTTTCTATGATCACAGGTTGTAGCATTGGTAGGCTGACATCTTTATCTCCATCTATATAATCACACGAGGAATCTGACCGACCACTATTGTTTTCCATACTTAGCCAATTTTATGGTTGCGGTTGTCGGGTTGGAAGTCACGAACTCTGCTTCTTCTTGTTCCATGATGTACATCTTGCACTCAAAACTTTCATGATCTACAATTATACCACAGACTCCTCGAACTCGCAAGTTTCATTGTACCATGGTTCACAAATGTGCTTCCTAATATACATTGATTATGCTCTTACTAGTGACTCTTACAAGTGACAATTGCACACAGTAATACGAAATAGTTCGCATCCAACCCTTCGCAATATAGAAATTGACTATCGGGTTCCGACATCGTCCCCTCTTCTATGTTACAGATTATGCATTAAAATGTTCCGAACGATACAATTTGACCCTCGGGCCCTCACGTGTTCTGGGCAGACCTTGTGACCTTATTTTGGATCCTCCTGTTCACGAGTTCACGAAATCTCCAATTCTTAGTCAGTGTTTTGGGTTGGCGCATTCGAACTTTGTTGCTTCTTGTTCCGTGATATACATATTTGACTCAAAATTTCCGTGATTTATAATTCCACCACGGACTCGTTGGTCCTCTTTCCCTTTTCTTCTTCCCTTGTATTATCACTTTGTGTTTATATACTTAGTTGCCTTTCTATGATCACGGGTTCCAGTGTTGGTGGGTTGACATATCTTTATCTCCATCTATATAATCACACAATGAATCTGACTGACCGTTGTTGCTTTCCATACTTGGCCAATTTTATGGCCACGGTTGGCGGGTTCGCGGTTTCGAACTCTGCTTCTTGTTGCGTCATGTACATCTTGCACTCAAAACTTCCATGATCTACAATTCCACCGCGGGCTTCTCGAACTCACAAGCTTCACTCTACCACGGCTCACAAATGTTTCAAAGTATCTCTCGCTACCTTCCATCCCCACTAACTTCCTGTCCTTCCTGATATACATTAGTTATGCTCTTACTAGTCATATACAAATTTCCCTTTGGGTTGTCCTACCATACCCTCTTTGTTGTTACGCGTATTGCACTCAAAAATTTCGAGACATATAATTTGACCCTCACACCCTCACCTTCAATGGTTGTACCTTGCAACCCTATTTTGTAGCTGTTTTTTTCCCGTGCCCGCGACCTCCGTACTTTCTTACTATGCAATTAGAAACCTTTCATGCTAACAGATGACCATGCAAGAACCGTCAACATTGTCATTAATGGGAGAAACGCCCGAGGAGATCTCCCATTATTACGCATTAAACCAAGATGTGCAGAGAGTTATTTTGTCCCTTTCGATTGTTCATCTCAAACACGCGTTGTCGTGTTGGGTCGCTCAAGAAATCTACAATGCTTAATCGCTCATTGCAATATCCGCCATGTTCGCATTCCTATGTTTGCAATTACTAGTGTTTAATGTTAACAACACATCATGCAACAACCGTCCAAATTGTCATTAATCAACAAAAGTCCGAGGACATCTCCCATTCACACACTTTGGACCAAAATTTGCGCAGGGTTATATTATCCCTTCCAACTTTTTATTTCATTCATCGTCTTGAGCAAACAAATGTTCTTGTAAACTTATGGCAGCAGGTTGACAACAATTTTGTGGAGATACAGTAAATATGTTCACACACGAGGACCAGAACTTCCAGTGGTCCAGGGCATACTTTTACTATTCATCCCATTCCACCCAGAACAAAGTGATTTGGACCTCTGGAATCTCTTGTGCAAGTTGCGTCCCTGAGGTTTTTTACTATAAGGAGGTGGTCTCTTGGTGCACCGAAAAATATATTCTAGGAACAAGTTGATATTTTAAAGGGGTTGTATTTCGAAAAGTTTTACGACATACTTGAACATCGTCTAGATGAGCACGAGTGTTGGGTACTGGACTATGCGACACACAATGAAGAAATTGAACAGAGTCTGCATAGTATTTCAATGGATTTAAGGAAATTAGAAAACGACCTTTACGACATAGAAATCCAGGATGAAATCAACACGACCCCCATGAAAAGCTACATCGAAGAATGGTTCCAATAGAGAATGGACAGCCTCGTCCAGGAAGGGCTACAACTGGTCAACAAGACTCCACTGACCATCGACGACAGCAAAAAAAATGCATCGGCTTCATAGTAAGTCTATACTGGCATCTTGTTTTCTTTATCAATCCACTTATGACCTCTTTAAATAGAAAACTGTAACCAAAGACTCATAACTTCCAATTTCTTCTTTTCAGGTCTTCCTCTCTATCGTCGTGCACTTCTTCTTTCGACGTTCCTAATTCTTGTACTTATTTCTTTTATAGTCTGTGGGAGCCCCAAACCCAATCTATATGGAAAACACATTTAAATTTCCAGAAACATGTAACAAACATTATTAATTTTTGATAAATTCCAAAGAAAACTTATTTGACAATGCCTTTATTGTATACTAAATTGTGGGCTTCCAGGAACCTTTCTTGTTTGTTCCAAAAAAAACTAATTCGGATCTGCTACATTTCTTGTGTCCTATTGTATGCTAATTTTTTTGTCTTGAACGACGTTGTTACTATTCTATTGTATGCTAACTTTTTGGGTGTCCAGGAACCTATACTTTGATAGATTTCGACTTCTCTTGTGTCCATAACCCTTTGCTTTAAAGAAAACTAGTTCGGGAATGCTAATTTCTTTTTGTTTTCCTCCACGAAACTATGTAACAGACGTTATTACTATTCTGTTGTATGCCTTTAAATGTTGATGTAATTTCCAGAGATATGTAACAGACATTATTTATTTTATAATAAGTTTCTATAGTCCGCAAGTCTGCTTGTCAATTTGTATATCGCAGAACTCTTGATGTTATTTGTAGGGCACAGAACAACAGAGGCCCATTTTTTACCCCGCCAGCCCGAGAACCTGCGATCCAAAAACTGCCTAAGTATGGAATGAGGGCTTCGTCCATGCTCTATAAAACATGTGCGAAGAAAACTAATTCAGCAATGCTATATTTGTTTTGTCCAAGAAAAGCCTTAGTTTTAAAGAAAACTAATTCAGGAATGCTAATTTTTTTGTGTTTTTCTCCACGAACCTATGTAATAGACGTTATTACTATTCTATTATATGTTTTTAAATGTTCATGTAATTTCCAGAGATATGTAACAAACATTATTAATTTATGGTAAATTTCTATAGTCTGCAACTCCACGTGTCATTTTGTATATCGTGGAACTATCGGTCCTATTTGTAGGGCACAGAAACAAGAATAATGATTTTGCTGCAACATTGTACATTGGTATTGCTATGTTCTATCTGCATTACAAATAGAATTGAACGTTGGTTTTCTATTTTTTGTTTGCATAAAAAACTAGTGGATTCACACAGCACATTATATAATTGTTACATGTTCCATCTTAGAAAATATAAGCTAAATAACCACAATATCGAAGAGGTACGAGAGCACTGAACCATGCCAATTACAACATGCATTAGAAAAGAGGCAGCAACGAAGAGTCAAAGGAAAATATTTTTTAACAACAAATGCATTTAGAAAAATAAGAAAAACACCGAGTATTGTACATATATCCTTAGAAATTTGACCCAGTTCTCCAGGCCAAAACATTGAAGGTATCTATGACAATCATAGGCACGAGAACCACAACATGCAAGATCTTTGTAGTTTTCTCCTCGATGAATCATCATGTGCTGAAATTGATATTTTTCACAAGCTTCCCCTAAGGAAGAAGATGAAAATGGTTGCAGAGCAAGTGGAATAGTCGTTAGCAGAAACCGCCTCTTCATAGTCCAAAAAAATTCAGTAACACAACTTGCACGTGCAATTCCAGAGGCCCAAATTAGTCCATTCTGGGCAGAAGGAGATGACTAGTAGGAAAATGCCTTGCAGCAGTGAGATTTTTGGACCTGATTCCCGAAGATGTTAATCAATATTTTTTTGGCTTGAAATATATCTCTGGGAGCATCAACATATCATTGCTTTACAGTGAAACTCTTTCGCCCATAACAGACTAATTTGGAACTCTGGAATTCCTACTTTCGCGCTGCAAAGTGGTTGTTGTGTTCACCGTCGATTTCTTTTCTGAAACTCCTTTTGGTGTTTTCATCACCGCTATCACCGAACTGGGAAGTTCCGTTCATTATGGTTGGTTTCAATTTGGGCACAGGAGTGGGAAGATTCTCTGCATTTCCATCATCCATTGTCGTATCATCGTCCATCAAATCATCTTCTTCTGGCTCAGAATTCATGGAATCAACTTCTGCGACAACCATGAATGCAAGTAGGCAGGTTCTCTGAGTAGCCAGGGTTGCCATGGAATTTTTTGGCTTAAAATATATCTCTCGGTGTACCAAGGGACCATCTCCTTTTTTTCTCCTGAGCGGAGGGAGATGAATAGTTAGAATATGCCCTGGAATAGTGGAACCTCTAGCCATTATGCCCCAATGTGTTTACTGTGTGTGGAGAGAACTACTACCAGAAGTTATTAAGAATTTTTGTTTGCTCGAGATGATGTTTGAAATGAAAATCGGGGAGGGATAATATAGCCCTCTGCAAATTATGGTTTAATGTGTATCAATGGAATATGTCCTCGAGCCTTTCGTTGATCAATGACAGTTTCCAGGGTTCGTGTGGAATGAGTTGTCACCATCACAGCTCACTAATTGCATAATTAGAAAAAAGCGTGAAGGTGGCGGTGACAGCAAAAAGAGATTAAGAATTAGAAATTTCTTAGAAGGACCAACCCATCCGCGCACAAAAAAAAAGATTGCATCGCCTTTCAAATGAATACTTGGAAATGATAACATACTTGTGCACAAATCTTAGTTTAATTCATAGTAATGACAAATCTTCTCTAGATTTTCGGACATTAATGACAATATTAACGGTTCTTGCACAATGGCTACTAGAATTAAAGCTTAATTATTGCATATCTGAAAAAAAGTACGAAGATCGGGGTGATGGTGAAACCGATTCCAAGAAATACCAATGTATGGAAAGCGGTCAGGCAGGTTACAAAATAAAAATGGCAGAAGATATACCCAGGAGACGTGAAGGGCTGATGGTCATATTGCATCTCAGTGATAGATATTGACCGTCAATTTGTATGTCACGGAATTTGTAAATTGACAAGAGGACCTGCGGGCTGGCTGCCTCAACATTGCACTTTCATTGTTCCGTGTCCTCCAAATAGCACTCAGAGTTCCGCGATATACAGATTGACAGATGGAATCGAGGGATGGCAGGTTCCAGATTGTCATTGTTTATGGATGGAAACCGCTATAAACTATCTAACATATCTAAAAACATTATTTTCAATACTAAATTATTAATATTACATATTGATCTTGCAGAATTTTATTAGATGAGAAAGTTTGTACAATTTGTTCGGGCAAGTTATTTAAAAGTTTTGCGACAAATGAACAATACATAGTAGACATGTACTTTTATAAAGTATGGGCATGAGATTTTATAGAACATATGTGGATCCCTCATTCCATACATAGGCACTTTTTCGATTGCAAGTTCTCGGCTTGGCGGGCTCAAAATTGAGCCTCTATTGTTCCGTGTCCTACAAATATCACCTACACTTCCACGATATACAAATAGACAGGCAGACTTGCAGGTTGGTTGGTTCAACGTTGCACTTTTATTGTCCCGTAGCGATTCTGTATTAATTCCATGTTTAGCTAGCTTTTTTGATCAAGGGCTCTCGGGCTGGCGAGCAAAAAAATGGGCCTCTATTGTTCCGCGCTCTACAAATAGAACCTACAATTCTATGACATACAAATTCAGGAGAAGACTTGTGGTAAATTATTACTGTTAAATATTGATATTGCAGAATTTAATTAGACGAAAAAGTTTGTACAATCTGGTTGGCCGAGTGATATAAAAGTATTCCAACAAACGAGCAATACATAGTAAACATGTACTTTTATAAAGTATGGACGTGAGATTTTATAGAACATATGCAAATCCCTCATTCCATACTTGGGCAGTTTTTGGATTGCGGATTTGCAGTCTAGCAAGCTGAAAATTGAGTATCTATTGTTCTGTGTCCTATAAATAGCACCTACACTTCTGCGATATACAAATTGACAGGCAGACTTGCAGAGATGACTCTATATAAAGTATGGACATGAGATTTTGTAGAGCATATGCGGATCCCTAATTCCATACTTAGGCACTTTTTGGATCGCGGCTTCGCGATCTAACGGGTTGAAAATAGAGTCTCTATTGTTCTGTGTCCTACAAATAGCACCCATACTTCCGCGATATACAAATTGACAGGATGATGTACGTGCTACTTGGTTGAACATTGCATTTTTATTGTTTTGGAACATATGCGGATACCTCATTCCATACTTGGGCACTTTTTGGATCGTGGGTTCAGGGCCTAGCGGGCTGAGAATTGAGTATCTATTGTTTTGTGTCCTACAAATAGATTTTATAGAACATATGTGAATCCCCCATTCCATACTTGGGCAGTTTTTGGATCGTGGGTTCGTAGCCTGGGGGGTTGAAAATTGATTATCTATTGTTCAGTGTCCTACAAATAGCACCTACACTTCCGTGATATACAAATTGACAGGCAGAATTGCGGAGATGACTCTCTATATAAAGTATGGACATTAGATTTTATAGAGCATATGTGTATCCATCATTCCATACTTAGGCACGTTTTGGATCGTGGGTTCGCGATCTGGTGGGCTGAAAATAGAGTCTCTATTGTTCTGTTTCCTACAAATAGCACCCAGACTTCCACGATATACAAATTGACAAGAAGATCTACGGGCTGCTTAGATGAACATTTCATTTTTATTGTTCTGGAACATATGCAGATGCCTCATTCCATACTTGGGCACTTTTTGGATCGCGAGTTCATGCCCTGGTGGGCTGAAAATTGAGTATCTATTGTTCCATGTCGTACAAATAGCACCTAGACTTCCACGTTATACAAATTGACAGGTGGACTTGTGGACATGAGTCTCTATACAAAGTATGGACATGAGATTTTACCGAGCATATGTGGATCACTCATTCCATACTTAGGCACTTTTTGGATCGCGGGTTTGCAGCTTGGCAGGCTGAAAATAGAGTCTGTTGTTATGTGTCCTACAAATACCACCCACACTTCCGCGATATACAAATTGACAGGAGGACTTGTGGGTTGCTTCGCTGAACATTTCATTTTTATTGTTCCGTAGCGATCTCGTATTAATTCAATATTTAGCCACTTTTTTTGTTCGGGGGCTCTCGGGTTGGCTCGCTAAACATTTCACTTTCATTGTTTCGTGTCCTCCAAATAACACTCGGACTTCCACGATATTCACATTCACAGATGGACTCGAGGGCTGGCGGGTTCAAATTTTCCATTGTTCAGGGATGGCAATTCCTATCAACTATCCAACACATAAAAAAACATTATTTTCAATACTAACATATTAATATTACATATTGATATTGCAGAATTTAAGCAGAGGACAAAGTTTGTCCATTTTGGTGGACCGACTGATATAAAAAATTTCGGACAAACGAGCAATACATAGTAAACATGTACTTTTATAAAGTATGGACATGAGATTTTATACAACATATGCGCATTCCTTATTCCATACTTAGGCACTTTTTGGATCGTCGGTTTGCGGCTTGGCGGGCTGGAAATTGAGCTTTTATTGTTCCCTGCCCTACAAATACCAGCCAGACTTCTGCGATATACAAATTGACAGGTAGACTCGGGTTGGTTGGCTGAACATTGCACTTTTATTGTCCCGTAGCGATCCCGTATGAATTCCATATTTAGCCATTTTTTTATCGGGGGCTCTGGGCCTGGCGGGATGAAAATTGGGCCTCTATTGTTCCGCACTGTGCAAATACCAATCACAATTCCACAATATACAAATTGACAAGCGGACCTGCGAGCTGGCTAGCTCAACATTGCAATTTCATTGTTTTGTGTCCTCCAAATAGCATTCGGAGTTCCGCGATATACAGATTGACAGATGGACTTGAGAGCTGGCGGGTTCAAGTTTGCCATTGTTTACAGATGTTAATTCCTATCAAGTATCTAAAATATCTAAAAATATTATTTTCAATACTAAATTATTAATATTAAATTTTGATATTTCATAATTTAATTAGACGAGAAAGTTTGTACAATTTGTTCAAGCGACTGATATAAAAGGTTTCCGAGAAACGACGAATACATAGTAAACATGTAATTTTAGAAAGTATGGAAGACATTTTATAGAGCATATGTGGATCCCTCGTTCCATACTTGGGCACTATTTGGATCGCGGGTTCTCGGCCTTCCGGGCTGAAATTTGAGCCTCTTTTGTTTTGTGTTCTGTAAATATCACCCAAACTTCCACGATATACAAATTGACAGGCAGACTTGCAGACTCCATGTCTGGCGGGTTCAATATTGCAATTGTTTAGGGATGCTCATCCTAAATAAACTTTATCTAAAAACATTATTTTCAAATACTAAATTATTAATATTAGTTATTGATATTGTACAAGTGAAGTAAAAAAATGAAGCAAACAAAATAAAGTTTTTTTAAAATTCTATTACCGTAAGCATAAGAAGGAATAATTTGAATTTTAAGGCCTTCTTGTTCATATGATAGCACAATTGCACTCCGCACAGTATATATTCGTTGATTTCAAATTATTCCAGGATATCAATTTTGCTAAGTTCATCGAATAAGCAAAAATGCCAAAACAACGACCAATTTGAATTTTAAGAGCCTCTTGTTGCTATGATAGGATAGTTGCACCTCGCACACTATATATTTGTTGATTTCAAATTATTTCAGAACAATAATTTGACCAAGTTCATCGATCAAGGAAGTCTGCTAAAGCAAGTCACATAGTACATTTGCGTCACAATGCCATAGAAATTATCAGGCGGATCTGCGGGCCAGCTAGCTAAAAAATTCAATTATATTGTTCAGTGTCCTCCAAAGAACAGTTGGAGTTCCACGGTATACAAATTGACAGACAAAGCAGATAACCAAGAACCAACCATACTTAAACAGGCTGCAAGCAAGTTTCGAGAAGGTTCCATAGAGCAGAACCCATCAACCTTTGCACCAAACAATTTGATATACAAATAAAAGACGTCGTCGCATTCATTTTCTCTTGCATCTAGTATATGTTCCCAGTAGAAAATAACCGAGAACATGTGATATATGGGGATTACAGAGATATGGGCCAAGTCCAATGAACATTCATCTGGATGTTGAACAAATGTTACAGAGACAAATGAGGTATTTTCGTTTCCTGCTGAAGTTTGATATTTTTTTTCCCCCTTCTTCAGCTGATATGCAGAATTTCATTGTCCTCATTCAAGGTGAATTTGTTGTGTATGCGAAGCTGAAACAACATGTAGACATTGCTTGCCTTTTTCTGTAGATATGTTTCATATGACAACTCTGCCAACTCAGGAAGCACATTTTGTAACAGAGGTTGCCTGACCGCACAATGCACGGTTTTTTTACCCACGGTTCGGATAAAAGCATTCACGCAATGTCCATATATATATGGACATTTTTCACCGCATCACAGACAATCAATGGTATCATCACTTATCAAAGTGGAGGCAGAAGCAACGGAGTTACATCTTGCACATACAGTCTCAAAGGGGGTCGAGTACACATTGGCTGCAACTAAAAGACCTTCAACCTAGGAACGCAAGCAAATTGATTAATACATTGAACAACATA
>SNQJ01S0039485.1:19383-33062 GCA_010110895.2 Picea sitchensis
TTGTTGATATATGTTGCTGATATGTGCTCACATATAACTGGTTATAAATGACAACAATGGGTAATGAATAAATGTTTAATGCTAATTGATGAGCTTTTTTGCAAGAGGGAAGTTTTGGGAGAAAGAGCCCCACACTCATTCACCCCCCCTCTAAGTGTGGTAGGTGTGTCCAATAGTAATAACATCTATGATCACCCTTTTCACCCGCTTTACTTTTTTTCCCACCTCTAATATTCTGCAACATTCTTCCACACAAAAATACCCTTTCTGAATCGTCGTTGTTATAGCAAGATTGTCGCAACATCTCTAATTTGTAAAATATTTATAGATATTTTTTCATAGCAAGAGTGATGAATGTTGACCAAGTCAATGTTGAATTTGTAAAACAATGTAATGGTCAATGTTGAATTTGTCAAACAATGTAATGGTCAACGTTGACTTTGTCAAATAGTGTAATAGTCATCATTGAATTGTCACTCTTGCGACGATAGCCAAAATTCGTCGCAAGAGAGACGAGCGTTCACTATCTTCACGTTCATCAATCTTGTGAAGTACAACTGGTTTCATCGCAAGATAGACGAACTTAGGATGGATTTATAAAAAAAATAAAAAATTCAACTCTTTATCTTAAATTTTGCCATGAAAGGTTACTTTCATCACAAGTAGTCGTTGCAAATTTTTCAATATGTAGTAGTGAATGTACAAAGATTGTAAAAATATAGAGTGAAAAAATCGCTAGAATGGTGGAAAATCATCTCTGGGAAGAGATGTGACGGCTACTCTCATTCACAAGAAGATGTATTACAATGAGACTCTAAAGGCCTTTTTAACATAAAGAAAATCCAAAACCCTAACCCTAGAATATGAAAATACAATAGTTTTGTGGACCCCGTTTTAAGTGGTTTGGTGTATCAACTTCCCGGGGGAGTAACTTTGGCATACAATCTTTGTTTGGGCGCATGATATCTTGTTGGAAAGTTCTATCCAAGGAATACACATTTTTCCATCAAACTCATATAGTTTGACAGTGGAGAGCCCTGAAAACATTGTTTAGGGCCTCAAAACAACCCCGGAAGCTCAGGACCCAAAAACTAGAATCAAAACAACCAAACTAAAACTACCAAAATGAGCCAATTGGAATAGGTGGGTGGCCACCAATATCCACATGTATCAACCATCCCTCCTTAGGAAGCAATGGTCTTCATTTTGTTGAGTTCCCGGTGGAGAGGGGAAAGAGATTGTTGAATATGAGTCTTGGTGAGCTGCTTTCCTTGTTGGAGACGTCGCGTTGCTTGGTTTGTGGAAGGATATCATGAACCTGTTGCTAGAAGGAATCTTTGCGCTTTGTTGCAATATTGTTGACCTACTTCTTCTAGATAGAAGGTGCTTGGTCCGAGGTTTTTCTTGGTTGTAGTGTCCTTCTATTAGCCTTTTGAACAGATTGTGAAGACGCTAAATTTTCTAGTATGAGATACTACCTTGCGGCACTATTTCGGTGGGACAATAGATGGAATTACCTATGGTATTCTGTAGAGATGACCCCGAGAGTAAAAATGAAACTACAGGTTCAATACTCATAAATAACATGGTGCTTCCACATATATGGTTGGCCCAAGAGAACATCACATACATCCAGTGGGGAGACATCACATAATACCTCATCCTTGAAGGGATGCATGATGTATGACAATTGACATTGTTGACTGACACAAATATCTCATCTTTTGGTGAAGCCACCCGATGTTCTTTGGCTGTGGGTCTGGTATTTTCAACAATCCCAACTGTTTGATGACCTCTGTTGAGATGAGGTTATTATGGCTTCCGTTATCAACAATAAAATGCAGTGGGGTCCCCTTCACCCACATTTGTGAATGAAAAAAGTGCTACCCCTCCTAAGGATCTGTTGGTTCTTCTATTTGAATTTTTGTGGTCACGACAATAGAAGTGGGTTTTGTGTCGATGATCTTCCTTCTATAAATATTTTCGGAATCAGCTTATGAATTAGGGTTCGAATCCTTGTCTTTGATCTCAACCACCAATGACTATTTTGAGTGATATTCATCAGTGTTGTGCCAAGGGATTTTTGGAAATCGTACAATTTTTCGGTGTCCTTCATCGTCTTTCTGTGACCCTTCATTTTTAGTGGCTTGGACTGGTGTTTGGGAGCTTCATTGTTAGGGTTGTATTTATCATACTTTGGTTGTTGTAGATTTTCAGACCCAAACTCCCATTTGTTCTGGTGCTTAACTTTCTACTCAATTTTAATATCATATCGATAAGCAACGCCGAGTGATGAGATATCCAGAAAATACATTTCAGTTTGGATGTATCTATGTAGAGTCCCGTGGTATTTCAGAACCAAGTTTTGCTCGGAGTCTTTGATACCTATCTTAGTTTACAAGGTATGGAAGAAACTAGTGAACTCTGACACTTCTTGGCGCCTCTCTTGCCACAGTTTGGTCCATATCATTTATCGATCATCATAGTTACCAACAGGGTAATATTGTTCCTTGACCGCATCCACAAAAAAAACCAAGGTGGGATCGACCCCATATATTCCAAACTCCTTTGTGGAAATTTTCTCCCAGTAAGTTTCCCACCAATTTTTTACATGGGGGAGAGCCTTAAGGAGTGAAAAGATGATCTTTTCCCTGTCAGAAAAATTGTGAACAAAGAAATAACCTTCTAGCAAATCTAACCATTTTTATAGGGCATCTGCATCTATCTATCCTTGAAATATGGGGATATCAAAATTAACTTGTAACTTGAAAGGTGAGGTGCATCGAAAGTGGTTTCTTAATGAACACACACCAGTTTTTATCGCTAGGCATTGAAGGATGTGGGCACAATTATCCATCATTCTGTCCCTCTGTCGCGTGAGAGCTTGCTCAAGAAACAAATTAATAGAATATTCTACTTCGTCGTTTTTATTTTATTCTAACATGGAGGGTTTATTTGGCATGAGACAACGATTTTCCTCAAGAGATACAATCTTGAGACCCAACTTTGTATACTCAGACCTCGTTGAGGGAATGCACTGAAAAAAAATCAAGAGCAACCTTCTTTGATACCAATGATCCAAATTATTTTCGACACAAAATGAGAGGGGATATATAATAAATAAATGTATAGAAATGACTCAAATATCCAATAATATAACATAAATATATCAGAAATGAAATCATAAACAAAGAGATACAGTAATACACAATTTTTATTAATGAGCGAATATGTACAAAGACTATAAAAATACAGAGTGAAAGACTTTTTAGAATGGTGGTAGCTTATCTATGAGGAGAAATGTGATGGCTACTCGATTTGGAAAGAATATGTATTAAAATGAGGTTCTAAAGGCCTTTTTAAATAAATAAAATCCAAAACCCCAACCACGGAAGATGAAAAGCCAAAAATTTTGTGTACCCCTTTTTGAGTAGTTTGGTGTATCAACTTCTCGGGGGAATAACTTTGGCATATGATCTCCATTTGGGGAACATGATAGATCGTTGGAAAGGTCTATCCAAGGACTACACATGTTTATGTTAGCATCTAATTTAGTTATCATTGTGATTGTGGAGATCCCTAAAAACTATGTTTAGGGACTCAAAACATCCCCAGAAGTTTAGGACCCGAAAACTAGAAACAAAACTACCAAATTGAAACTGCCAAAATGAGCCTGTTGGAATATATGGGCAGCCATCGATATCCACCTGGATCAATACTCGCTCCTTAGGAAGCAATGTTCTGCATTGCGTTGAGTTCATGGGGGAGAGGGAAAGTGATTGTTAAATCTGATTCTCGATGAGTTACTTTCCTTTCTAGAGACGTAGCACTGCCTGGTTTGTGGAAGGTTGTCATGAACCTGTTGCTGGCGGGGTTGAATCTTTTCAACTAGTCGGGATATATGAGATGACTATGTCCAGAAGGAATATTTTCACTTTGCTGCAATCTTGTCGACCTACTTCCGTTGGATAGGAGGTGGTTGGTCTGAGAATTTCATGATTGCAGTGTCGTTTTGTTCACCTTTTGAACAAATTGTGAAGAATATGAATTTTGTACTATGAGATACTACCTTGCGACACTATTTAGGTAGGAAATTACTTGGAATTACCTTTAGTATTATGTAGATATGACCCCCTAGAGTAACAATGACACTACAAGGTCAAGACTCATAAATAGCATGGCGCTTCCACATATATGGTTGGCCCAAGTGAGTATCACAAACATCCAGTGGAGAAACATCACATAATACCTCATCCTTGAAGGTTTGGATGTTGTATGACAGTCGACATTACTGGTTGACACAAAGATCTCGTCCTTAATGAAACCACCCAATGTGGTATGGTTGTGGGTGTGATGTTGTCGACAATCCCAAATGTTTGATGACCTCTTCTGAGATGAGGTTCTTGTGTCTTTTGCTATCAACAATAAAATGCAGTGGGGTCCCCTTCACCTATATCTATAAATGAAAAATGAACTCTCCCTCTTCAGGATCTGTTGGTTCATCTAGTTGAATTGTTGAGGTCGCGGCAATAGAAGTGGGGTCTTTGTCGATCATATTTTTTCTTTCATTATTTTCTAAATCATATTATGAATCAGGGTTCAACTCCTTGTCTTTGATATCAACCACCAATGACTATTTTGAGTGGCATTCATCGGTGTTGTGCTAGGGTCTCTTGTGGAAATCACAACATTTTATGGTGTCCTTCTTCATTTTTCAGTGACCCTTATTTTCCTATGGCTTGGACTGGTTTTTGGGAGGATATTTGTTAGGGCCATATTTATCATACTTTGGTTTTTACATATTCGCAGAACTGAACTCCTGTTTGTTCTGGTTCTTAAATTTCTTCTCGATTTTAACAACATATTGATAAGCAACACTAAGTGATGAGATATCCATAAAATCCATTTCAGTTTAGATGTATCTGTGTAGAGCCCCGTGGTATTTCATAACCAAATGTAGCTCGGAGTAATTGATACCCATATTGGTGCGCAAGGTATGGAACGTATTGGTGAACTCTGGAATTGCTTGGCCCCTCTCTTTCCGCAATTGTGTCCATATCATGTATCATTTGTCATAGTTACCAATAGGGTAATATTTCTCCTTGACCGCATCCACAACAAAATCCCAGGTGGGCTCAACCCCATATATTCTAGAATCCTCTTTTGAAATTTTCTCCTAGTAAGTTTCCCACCAATGTTTGACATGGGGTAGAGCCTTAAAGAGTGTGAAGGTGATATTTTCCCCATCAGAAAAATTGTGGAGAGAGAAATAACCTTCTAGAATATTTAACCATTTTTTAGGGCATCTTCATCTATTTGTCCTTCAAATACGGGGATATCAAAATTAACTTGTACCTTGAAAGGAAAGGTTCCTCCAAAGTGACTGCTTGATGAAGAGGCACTGATTATTATCGACAGGCATTGAAGGATGTGGGAAAAATTCTCCATCATTGCATCCCTCTTTCACGTGAGAGATTGCTCAAGAAACAGATTAATAGAATATTATGCTCCATCATTTTTATTTTATCTCTCCATAGAGTGTTTCTTGGGCATGCAAGAGCTATTGTCCTCAAGAAAGACAAGCGCGAGACCCAAATTTATACACTCGGATCTCGTCGGGGATATGCATTGAAAAACGATCAAGAGTATCCTTCTCTGATACCACTGATCTGGATTATTTTTGGCACGAAATGAGAGAAGAGATATAATAAATAAATGAACAAAGATGTCTCATATATAAAATAATATAACATAAATATATTAGAGATGAAACCATAAACATAGAGATACAGTAATACAAAATTTCTATTAATGACCGAAAATGTACAAAGACTTTAAAAATACAGAGTGAAAGACTCGCTAGAAATGGTGAAATCTTATCTCTGAGGAGAGATGTGACAGCTACTCGGATTCCCAAGAAGATGTATTACAATGAGGCTCTAAAGGAATTTTTAACATAAATAAAATCTGAAACCCTAACCCCAGAAAATGAAAAGCCAACAATTGTTTTGACCCCGTTTTGGGTAGTTTGGTGTATTAACTTCTCGGGGACGTAACTTTGTCATACGATATCCGTATGGGGTGCAAGATAGATCATTGGAAAGTTCTATTTGAGGAATACAACTGTTACTATCAGACTCTACGTTTGTATATAGTTTGACGGTGGAGAGCCCTAAAAACATTGTTTAGGGCCTCAAAACGACCTCGGAAGTTCAGGACTCGAAAACTAGAATAAAAATTTCCAAACTAAAAATGACAAAATGAGCCAGTTGGAATAGGTGGGTGGCCACTGATATACACCTGGATCAATCATACCTCCTTAGGAAGCAATGGTTTCCACTGCGTTGAGGTCTCAAGGTAGAGGGGAAAGTGATTTTTGAATCTTAGTCTTGGTGAGTTGCTTGCCTTGCTGGAGACATCACGTTGCTTGGTTTGTGAAAGGATGTCACAAAACTATTGATGGCAGGGTTGAATCTGATAAACTAGTCAGGCTACATGAGATGACTATGTGCAGAAGTAATATTAGTACTTTGCTTTAATATTATCGACCTACTTCTGTTGGATACAAGGTGCTAGGTTCGAGAATGTCATGGTTGTAGTGTCCTTTTGTTCACCTTTTGAACTGATTGTGAAGAAGATGAATTTTGTAGTATGAGATAATACCTTGCGACACTTTTTAGGTGGGACAGTAATTGGAATTACCTTTGGAATTTTGTAGAGATGACGCCCCATAGTAGCAATGACACTACGGGGTCAAGACTCATAAATAGAATGATGCTACCACATATATGGTTGGCCCAAGAGAACATCACAAACATCCAGCAGGGAAACATCACATAATATCTCATCCTTGAAGGGATGGATGTTGTATGACAATCGACACTGTTGGCTGGCATGAAGATCTTGTCCCTGGTGAAGCCACCCGATGTTGCATGGTTGCAGGTGTGGTTTTGTCAACAATCCAAACTATTTGATGACCTCTGCTGAGATGAGGTTCTTCTATCTTCTTCTATCAAAAATAAAATGCAGTGGGGTCCCCTTCACCCAAATATGTGAATGAAAAAGGTGCTCCCCCTCTTCAAGATCTATTGGTTCTTTTGACTAAATTGTTGCAGCCACAAAAATAGTAGTGGGGTGTGCATCGATAATCTTATTCTATCAACATTTTCTGAATTAGTTTTTGAATCAGGGTTCAACTCCTTGACTTTGATCTAAAACATCAATAACTATTTTCAACGACATTCATTGGTGTTGTTCTAGGATATTTTGTGGAAATCACACCATTTTCTAGTGTCCTTCTTCGTCTTTTCCTGACCCTTATTTTCCTATGGCTTGGATAGGTTTTTATGAGGTTGTTTGTTAGTCTCATATTTATCATACTTTAGTTGTTGCGGATTTTTAGACCCGAACTCTCGTTTTTTCTAGTGCTTAAATTTTTTCTCGATTTTAACAACATATCAATAAGCAGCGCAAAGTGATGAGATATCCAGAAAATCCATTTAGGTTTGGATGTATCTTTGTAGATCCCTGTGGTATTTTAGAAACAAATTTCACACAAAGTATTTGATACCCATCTTGGTGTGCAAGGTATGGAAGGTATTGGTGAAATTTGACACTACTTGGCCCCTCTCTTTCCATAGTGTGGTCCATCTCATGTATCATTCGTCATAGTTACCAACAGGGTAATATTGTTCCTTGACCGCATCCACAAAAACATCCCAGGTGGGATCAACCCCATATATTCCATACTCCTCTATGGAACGTTTCTCCAAGTAATTTTCCCACAAAGTTTTGACATGGGGGAGAGCCTTAAGGAGTGCGAAGGTGATCTTTTCCTTATCAAAAAAATTGTGAACAAAGAAATAACCTTCTAGTAGATTTAACCATTTTTCTAGGGCATCTGTATCTATTTGTCCTTCAAATACTGGGATATAAAAATTAACTTGTACCTTGAAAGGAGAGGTTCCTCCTACATGGTGTGTTTATGAATATGTGTCAGTTTTTATCGATGAGAATTGAAGGATGTCGGAAAAATTCTCCATCATTTCGTCCCTCTGTCGTGTGAGATATTTCTCAAGAAACAGATTAATATAATCTTATGTTCCATCATTTTTCTTTTCTTCCTCCATGGATGGTTTCTTTGGAATGTGAGAATGATTGTCCTCAATAGAGAAAAGCTCGAGACCCAACTTGCTATATTTGGACCTCGTTGGGGACATGCACTAAAAAATGATCAAGAACAATATGTTGTGATACCACTGATCCAGATTATTTTCGACATGAAATGGGAACGAATATATAATAAATAAATGAAGAGAGATATCTAAGATATCCAATAATATAACATAAATATATCATATATGCAACGATAAACACAGAGACACAGTTATACACAATTTCTATTAATGACCAAAAATGTACAAAGACTATAAAAATACAGAGTGAAACACTCACTAGAATGGGGGAAACTTATCTGTGAGGAGATATGTGACAGGTACTCACATTCACAAGAAGATGTATTACAGTGAGACTCTAAAGGTATTTTTAACATAAATAAAATCCAAAACCCTAACCCTAGAAGATGAAAAGCCAACAATTTTGTGGGCCTCGTTTTGAGTAGTTTGGTGTATCAACTTCCCGAGGGCATAAATTTGGCATACGATCTCTGTTTGGGGCGCACGATAGATAGTTGGAAAGGTATATCCGTGGAATACACATGTTTCCATTAGAATCTAACTCTGTCTACAGTCTAACTATGGTGAGCCCTAAAAATGATGTTTAGGGCCTTAAAACAACCCCAGAAGTTTAGGACCCAAAAACTCGGAACAAAACTGCCAAACTGAAACTGCCAAAATGAGCTAGTTGGAATAGGTGGGTGGCCCCCGATATCCTCCTGTATCAATCCTCATTCATTAGGAATCAATGGTATTCATTGCATTGAGTTCTTGGGAGAGAGGGGAAAGCGATTGTTGAATATGAGTCTTGGTGGGTTGCTTTCCATGCTGGAGACATTGCGCTGCTTGGTTTGTGGAAGGCTCTCATGAACCTGTTGTTGGCGGGGTTGAATCTATTCAACTTGTTAGGCTACATGATATGACTGTGTGAAATAAAAATATTTTCACTTTGCTGCAATATTTTCGACGTGCTTCTGTTGGATAGAAGGTGCTTAGTCTGAGGCTATCATGGTTGTAGTGTCCTTTTGTTCACCTTTTGAACAGATTATGAAGAATCTGGATTTTTTAGTATGCGATACTAACTTGCGACACTGTTTAGGTGGGATAGTAGTCATAATTACCTCTGGTATTATATAGATATGATCCCCCAAAGTAATAATGACACTCAGAGGTCAAAATTCATAAATAGCATGGCGCTTCCACATATCTAGATGGCCCAAGAGAACATCAAATACATCCAATTGGGAAACATCACATAATACCTCATCCTTGAAGGGTTGGATTTCATATGATAATTGACACTATTGGCTGACACGAAGATCTTATCCCTGGTGAAGCCACCCGATGTTGTATGGTTGTGGGTGTGGTGTTGTTGACAATCCCAATTGTTTGACAACCTCTGCTATGATGAATTTCTTATGGATTCCACTATCAATAATAAAATGCAGCGGGGTCCCCTTCACCCGCATATGTGAATGAAAAAGGAGCTCCCCATCTTCATGATTTGATGGTTCTTCTAGTTGAATTGTTGCGGTTGCGAAAATAGCAGTGGGGTTTGAGTCGATTATCTCTCTTCTATCAATATTTTATTAATCATATTCTAAATCAAGGTTCGACTCCTTGTCTTTGATCTCGACCACCAATGATTGTTTTGAGTGACATGCATCAATATTGTGCTAGGGGATGTTTTGGAAATCACACCATTTTTGGGTGTCCTTCTTCGTCTTTCCTTCACCCTTTTTTTGTTGTGGCTTAGATTGGTTTTCAAGAAGTTGTTTGTTAAGGATGTATTTATCATAATTTGGTTGTTGCAGATTTGCAAACCCAAAATCCCATTTGTTTCAGTGCTTAAATGTGTGCTCGATTTTAACAACATATTGATAAGCAACACCGAGTGATGAGATATCCATAAAATCCATTTTAGTTTCATGTATCTATGTAGAGCCCCGTGGTATTTCAGAACCAAATGTCGCTCAGATTCTTTGATACCCAACATGGTGCACAAGGTATGGAATGTATTGGTGAACTCCAACACTATTTGGCCCCTCTCTTACCACAATGTGTTCCATCTCATGTATTGGTCGTCATAGCTACCAATAGTGTAATACTCTTCCTTGACTGCATCCACAAAAAAATTCTAGGTGGGCTCAGCCCCATATATTCCATACTCCTTTGTGGAAATTTTCTCCTAGTAATTTTCCCACCAATGTTTTACATTAGGGAGAGCCCTGAGTGCTAAGGTGATCTTTTCCCTGTTGGAAAAATTGTGAACAGAGAAATAACCTTCTATCAGATTTAACCATTTTTCTAGGGCATCTCTATCTATCTATCCTTCAAATACGGGGATATAAAAATTAACTTGCACATTGAAAGGAAAGGTGCCTCTAAAATGGTTGCTTGATGAAGACACATCAGTTGTTATTGACATGAGTTGAATGATGTAGTAAAAATTCTCCATCATTTTGCCCCTTTGTCACATGAGAGCTTGCTCAAGCAATAGATTAATAAAATCTTCTACTCCATCATTTTTATTTTCTTCCTCCATGGAGGGTTTCTTGGGCATGCGAGAGCGATTTTCCTCAAGAGAGACAAGATCGAGACCCAACTTTCTATACTCGGACCTCATCGAGGATATTCACTTAAAAACAATCAAGAGTAGCCTTCTCTGATATCACTGATCTAGATTATTTTTCATCACTAAATGAGAGTGGAGATATAATAAATAAATGTACAGATATGTCTCAGATATCCAATAATATAACAAAAATGTATTAGAGATGCAACCATCAACATAAAGATACAGTAATACACAATTTCTATTAATGAGTGAAAATGTACAAAGATTGTAAAAATACATAGTGAAAGACTCGCTAGAATGGTGGCAGCTTATCTCTGAGGAGAGATGTGACGGCTACTCAGATTCACAAGAATATGTATTACAATGAGGATCCAAAGGCCTTTTTAACATAAATAAAATGTAGTCCCTGAGGTGTAGGACAGTCAGTGATGGAGTGTGTTGTTACGACACTCCATGATGTTAAAGTCACCGGTTCGAAACCTACCGGGACAAAAACTCCAGCCATGTTAAGGTTGGTATGGTTGAGGCCAGGTGTGATCCTCGGGTGATTTTTATGACTTAGATTCCCTTGAGTCGCAGTTTCTTAGCCACGGGTTAGTCCCACATGTCATGGACAAACTAACAAACAAACAAAAAACATAAATAAAATGAAAAACCCTAACCCTAGAAGATGAAAATCCAACAGTTTTGTGGACCCCTTTTTTGGTAGTTTGGTGTATCAACTTCCTGGGGGCATAACTTTGGCATAAAATATTCATTTGGGGCGCATGATAACTCGTTGGAAATAGGTGGGTGGAAAAATTGAAATTGTCAAAATGAGCCAGTTGGAATAGGTGGGTGGTGATTTAGGTGGATATCGGTGGCCACCCACCTTTTCCAACTGGCTCAACACAATTTTCTGGCAATTTTGGTAATTTACTATTTTTGGCAGTTTTTTGGGTCCTGAACTTTCGGAGCCGTTTTGAGGCCCTAAATGATGTTTTTTGGGAATCAAACATATGGCGAATATGAAGCAATTTCAAACTTGATATTCGTTGTCATAAGTTGTAGTCCTTGGATATATCTTTCTAACGATGTATTGAGCACCCCAAATGGAGATCGTATGCAAAATTTACGCCCCCAGGAAGTTGACGTATCAACTACCCCCATCGGGGCCCACAAACCTTTTGGATTTTCATCTTCCGGGGTTAGGGTTTTGGATTTTAATTATGTTAAAAATTCCCTTAAAGCCTCATTGTAATGATCATCTTCTTTTGAATGTGATTATCCATCACATCTCTTCTCAGAGATAAGTTTCCACCATTCTAGCGAGTCTTTCACTCTGTATTTTTATAGTCTCTGTACATTTATTTCATTAATATAAATCATGTATTATTGTATCTATATGTTTATGGTTGCATCTCTGATACATTTCTGTTAAATTATTGGATATCCACGACATTTCTATGCATTTCTTTATTATCTCCTCTCTCATTTTGTGCCAAAAAATAATCTGGATCAGTGGTATCAGAGCAGGCTTCTCTTGATCATTTTTATCAGTGCATGTCCCAGACGAGGTCCGAGTATGGAAATTTGGGTCTCGAGATTGTCTCTCTTGAATAAAATCTCTCTCGCATTCCCAAGAAACCCTCCATGGAGAAAGAAAATAAAAACAATGGAGCAGACAATTCTATCAATCTATTGCATGAGCAATCTCTCACACGACAAAGGGACGAAATGATGGAGAATTTTTCCCACATCCTTCAATGCCTGCCAATAGAAACAAGCACATATTCATCAAACATCCACTTTGGAAGAACCTCTCCTTTCAAGGTACAGGTTAATTTTGATATTCCCGTACTTGAAGGTCAGATAGATGTGGATTCCCTAGACAAATGGTTAAATCTGTTAGAAGGTTATTTCTTTGTTCATAATTTTTTCGACAGGGAAAAGATCACCTTCGCACTCCTTAAATATCTCCCCGATGTCAAAAATTGGTGGGAAACTTACTGGGGGAAAAGTTCAACATAGGAGTCTGGAATATATGGGGCCGATCCAACTTGGGATTTTTTTGTGGATGCGGTAAAGGAACAATATTACCCTTTTGGAAACTATGAGGACTAGAACATGAGATGGACCACACCATGACAAGAGAGGGGCCAAGAAGTTCCAGAGTTCACCAATATCTTCCACACCTTGTGCACCAAGCTGGGTATCAAATACTCCAAACAAAATTTGGTTCTAAAATACCGTGGGGATCTACACAGATACATCCAGACTAAAATTGATTTTCTGGACATCTCATCACTTGGTGCTGCTTATCGATATGTTGTTAAAATCGAGTAGAAATTTAAGCAGTTGTACAAATGGGAGTTTGGGTTTGCAAATATACAACAACCAAAGTATGATAAAGATGACCCTAACAAAAAGTCTCCCGAAAACTAGTCCAAGCCATAGGAAAAGAACGTTCATGGGAAGACAAAGAAGGACACTGAAAAACAATGTAATTTCCACAAAATCCCATGGCACAACATCGATGAATATCGTTGAAAATAGTCATTGGTGGCCAAGCTCAAATATAAGGATATGAACCCTTATTCTAAATCTGATTCTAAAAATACTGGTAAAAGACAGATCATCAACGCAGAGCTCACTACTATTGTCACGACCAGAACAATTCAACCAGAAGAAGAAATAGATCATGAAGAGGGGGAGCACATTTTCAGTTCATAGATGCAGGTGAAGGGGACCCCACTGCATTTTATTGTTGATAGAACAATCCATAAGAACCTCATCTCAGCAGAGGTCGTCAAATAGTTGGGATTGTCGAAAACACCACACCCACAACCATACAACATCGAGTGGCTTCGCCAGGGATGAGATCTTTGTGTCAGTCGACAATGTCGATTATCATATGACATACGACCATTCAAGGATGAGGTATTATG
>SNQJ01S0039485.1:33112-54973 GCA_010110895.2 Picea sitchensis
ATGTGATGTTTCCCCACTGGATGTCTGTGATGTTCTCTTGGGCCAACCATATATGTGGAAGCGCCATGTTGTTAATGAGTGTCGACCTCGTAGTGTCATTGTTTCTCTGGGAGGTCATCTCTACAGAATACCAGAGGTAGTTTCGATTACTGTTCCACATAAAAAATGTCGCAAGGTAGTATCTCATACTACAGAATTCATCTTCTTCACAATCTATTCAAAAGGTGAACTGAAGGATACTGCAACCACTACAGCCCCAACCCAAGCACCTTCTATCCAACAGAACCAAGTCGACAAGATTGGAACAAAGTGGAAATATTCCTTCTGCACACAGGCATATCATGTAGCTAGAGTGGTTAAAAAGTTCCAACCCTTCTAGCCACATGTTCATGACAACCTTCAACAAGATAAGAAGAACAACTTCTCCAACAAGGCGAGCAACTCATCAAGATGCAGATTCAACAAATGTTTTTCCCTCTCCCTCGGGCACTCAACGCAATGGAGACCATTGCTTCCTAAGGAGGGAGGATATATATAGGTGGATATCGGTGGCCACCCACATTTTCCAACTGGCTCAAAACAATTTTCTAGAAATTTTGGTAATTTACTATTTTTGGCAGTTTTTCGGGTCCTGAACTTCCGGAGCCGTTTTGAGGCCCTAAACGATGTTTTTTGGGCATCAAAACTCAGGAAAATATGAGTCTATTTTTTACTTGATATTCTCTTTTGGAAATTGTATTCCTTAGATAGATATTTCTATCGATGTATCAAGCACCCCAAATGGAGATCATATGCAAAAGTTACACCCCCAGGAAGTTGATGTATCAACTAACCCCATCGGCTCTCGCAAACCTTTTGGATTTTCATCTTCCGAGGTTAAGGTTTTGTATTTTACTTATGTTAAAAAGGCCCTTATAGTCTCATTTTAATGATAATATTCTTTCAAATGTGAGTAGGCGTCAAATCTCTTCTCAGAGATAAGCTACCACCATTCTAGCGAGTCTTTCACTTTGTAATTTTACAATCTCTGTACATTTATTTCATTTATAGAAATCCTGTATTACTGTATCTCTCTGTTTATGGTTACATCTCTGATACATTTATGTTATATTATTGGATATCCACGATATCTCTGTGCATTTATTTATTATATCTCCCATCTCATTTTGTGCTGAAAAATAATCTAGATCAGGTGGTCATAGATATCCAATATCCACCTGGATCATACACCCTCATACCTATATAAGTGGTTTATTCCACAACTTGATGCCACATCCTCTCTATTCATAGGATATATACACTCTAGATTATAACATGTGCTACCACACTAATGCATGTAGGCATAAATAGCATGAATTACAAAACATATAGAGAAATCATCTTACCTATGGCTAAGATTTACATCTTGAATGAACGTTTTAGGGTGTTAGGGACCATGGAACCCCTTCTTCCCAAAAAAAACATATGCATCATTACATCATTTAAATTCATGTTCAACAAGCATTCAAAATGATTTACAACAACATCGAGGTTAAAACCACTTATTGGCACCTATCATATGCCCAAAATGTACTTTATCATTTCTTAATTAATGATCTTGACCAAAATGACCTTTCATTCTTATATTTTCATCAATTCTCTATTGAACAAAACATTATTATATCTTTATAGCCCCTTGATACCTTTAAAGGAACTCTGCATATAATGTGATAACCACCCAAGCCATAAAACAAAATAGCCATATTTTTCAAATCACGCCCATATGCATAAACAAAATAGCGATACTTGTCAAATCACACCCATATGCATTGACCAAATAAAAATAGATTACTTATCTTTCTTAAATGCAATTATATGTAGACTAAATTCTCTAGACTAATGTACTTGATAGGTGTCTTCATTTTCATCTTCAACATATTTGTTCAATCCTCATCTTAGATCTTTAGGTTTCACCCATCATTTTCTATAGTCAAGAATTCTAACAAAATAACAATTTTTCCATTTTGATTTAGCTAAACTCAATAAGGCCCAATATAGTTCTTGTATATTCCAATGGAAATATAAACATTTCCCGAACTTCAAAGACATTTTTACCATCTACCCATATATCTCATAGTGATCAATAGGTTGGCCATCACCCATCAAATAAAATCAACATTGTAGAGCCGATCAACTATTCATTCCACTCATAAGAAACAATTTATAAATTTTCTCACTATGACTGCAAGGATTTTGTCTTCTCATCTCTTCAAAAGAAGAGCTCCATCCTAGCATGGGGAGTTTATTTTATTTGTCACACAAAAATAACACCATGTCGATAATTCTTCGTTACCTTCTTCTATGTTCCAAAGTTGCTGAGATCCTTTCACTATTATAAATATCCACTAACAGAGGTGCCTTGCAGCAACCAAACTATGTGCACCAATGGGAAATAGCTAGTTCTCTTACACATAAGTTGTAACTTCTATAGTAGTTGCTTCTTCCTTGTAGTGTCTCCCTCTCAAACAGATTGCTTCCACCTTGTTGGCGACTTCTCTGTTGGTCTTCTTGGTAGCACCATTCTCTCTTACATATTCTAACAAGCCTTTACAACAGATCTCTTTGAGTAGTTCATGTAATGTACCCTGAATTTACCAAATAATATTTTTTTTTGTTAGGGGTCATTAAAGTTCCTTGACTCTCCAACATTGATTGCAACACAAAGATAATCCAATTAAATATATATTTAGTCTTTTATCGTATACATAGCATAGTTACCGTCGTTATTGCATTGTAATCATATACTTATTTGTTATTGAAGAAAATTGTGACAAGGACTACCATGGCCCTTAGAATAACCCCCATGTCTATGTCAAGACATGCTAGCCATAAAAAAATATATATCATTTACCATATAGACTATTGTATGGATACCATAACAATGTATGACTTTATCATAGTGTAGTGAACATATACCATCACAACATTTTTAGCAACCCTACCCGATTGGTAACATAACTCAACAATAAAGAGGTTCGAACCAGGAAAAACCCACGGGCTTCCTCCCTAATTCCTTTTCCCTTCTTTAACACAGTTTTCAGGCACTAGCCCTTTCTTGTCATCCCTCGATTGCATGTGACCACAGGATGTGACCCGGTGCTATTGGATAGGTGTTTATCCGAAGCCTTGAGAACTTCGGGGCTCTGGAACTTTGGCTTCAAAAGTTCTTTCTACTTCGCTCCTTATTTCTCCTGAATAATGAATTGGTGAACTTTTCGAAGTGGGGTGGATCAATGGTCCACGAATTCCTCAACAAACGACGATTGTGATTTATTTTGGAACTCTGGGCTTCCGAAGTTCTAGGCATTAAATAATGATGTCGCATTTTGAGAGAATGAATTACAACTTCTAATTCCAAATCATGTGGAACATAATTTCGTTCATGTTCTTTCAGTTTACGTGATTCGTAACAAATGATGTGTCCATATTGTGTTAGGACTCCTCCCAAGCGTTCTTTGCTTGCATCCACACACACTGTAAAATATTTATCGAGATATGCTACTCTTAGGATAGGTGTTGTAGTTAATCGTCCTTTTAATTTATCAAATTTGTCCTCACACTTTGGTGACCAAGTAAATCTTATTAACTTTTTGTGTAGGGATGTAATGGGATATGCGATCTTAGAAAATCCTTTGATAAATCTCCGGTAATAACTGGTAATTCCCATGAATGATCTTTTGTCTGCTACATCCTTAGGGATAGGCCATTCCATAATGGATTTTATCTTTTCTATATCAACTGCAATACCATCTTAAAATATCATGTGTCCTAGGTATTGTATCTTTATTTGGTAGAAGTCACACTTATCAAAATTCGCATACAACTTATGTTTCCTTAAGGTATGCAATACTATTTTCAGATGTTCTTCATTTTCTTCTTCCGTTTTCGAGTAAACTAAAATATCATCGATAAACACCAACACAAATTTATCGATATATTGACTGAATATATTATTCATCAAACACATAATGGTTGTTTGTCCATTAGTAAGACCAAATGGAATTACGTCAAACTCATAATGTCTGTAATGTGTTCTAAATGTTGTTTTATTTGTATCTTCTTCTTTTATTCTGACTTGGTGATAACCAGACCTTAAATCCAACTTAGAGAAGATCATTGCTCCTCCAACTTGGTCAAACAGGTTGTTAATTTTGGGTAAAGGATACTTATTCTTGATCATCATCTTTTTTAGTTGTCGATAGTCAATGCATAGGCTCAAGGTCCCATCTTTCTTTTTAACGAAGAGAATTGTTTCTCCCCAAGGTGAGACAATTGCTCTAATATATTCTTTATCTAAAAGTTCTTTTAATTCAGGTAGACTCATTCTATAAGGTGCCTTAGATATCAGGGAAGATCCAGGTAGTAGATTGATAGAGAAATATATCTCTCTTCTTGGAGGTAGTTATGGTATTTTGTCCACAAATACATCTTTAAGCCCATGTAGAACTGTAAAGTCCTCTACCCCAGGTTTGTTTTCCTTTTCTAACAGATTAGTTAACTAAACAACATAAACTTGGCAACCTTTGTTCATACATTTCGTAAACTTCATGGCTAATACCTTCCTAACCGAAACTAGTTTTTTTATCCTTTGTATCGTCCTAACTGTGTTGTTTTTGTCTCTGTAAATAAGTGACTTTTCATAACAGTTTAAAATTACTTTATGTTTCTCTAACCAGTCCATTCCAATGATTAAATCATAAGATCCTAAAGGTAAAATGTTTAGATCTAACTTTGTACTTTGACCGTCTATGTTGAGTTCACATTTAGGAACAAAATCTATTACCTTTCTCTTGGTCCCTGTTGCTAACTGTACTAACCAAGACTTAGCATGCTTTACTTTCTTGAGTTTTTTTAATTCAACTAAACCATAAGTAACATAACTCAGACTAGCTCTTGGGTCAACTAATATGGAAATGTGGTTATCATGAATTTTACCTTCAACTTCCACGATAGTTGATTGATGATTAGCTTGTCTTCCATCCACAACTTCATTAATTTTGTGCATGTTTCTACCCATATCTCCTACTATCGAAGCTTCTTGTAGGTTACAAACTAAATTTCTTTCTGTGGAAATTAAGCATGGACAATTTCTCCTCAAGTGAGGCTCTCCACACTCCCAACACTTCAATGGTTCTTTGGGGTTGTCCCCAACTTTATTGACTCTCAGGTTAACTGGTCTACCTCCCCCTTGAGCACTCTGGGTGTTGGAATGATAGTCTTTCTTTTGGAAACTTTTTGTCATATTCTGGAAAGGGGTTGGTTGCAACCCTTTCTTTCGTTGATTCATTATTTCTTGTTTCTTGTCCTTCCATGCCTTGGTAATTGCATACCTCTGTTTGTATTGATCATAACATATATGAGCCTTTCTAAACACTTCATTTAAATACTTGGGATTGTCAAATTCAATTCTATCTATGTATGACTATGGTAGACAACTTAAGAATCATTGTATATTTACTTTGTCTTCCTTGATGTATGGTACAAATCTCAATATTTCTATAAATTTATTTATCAGATCGTCCATGGTCATTTTTCTGGGTCTTAGCTCGTATAATTCCTTAATATTTATTTCGTAATAGCTTTATGACAAATATTTCTTCTTGAAATATTTCTTAAAATATGGCCATTCCATTTGTTTCTCTTTCAATCCCTTAGCCAATTTCAGGTCTTGCCACCAGATACTTGTTTTTCCCTTCAAGTTGTAAATGGCCATTTTGAGTTTCATATTACTAGATTAATTATAAATATGGAAGTATTTATTTATATCTAGTAGCCATGCTTAAGCCTCTTCACCTGTCCTTGATTCTCCATCAAAAGTGGATGGTTTTATTTTCTTAAATTCACCTTCCAGGTGATCTACTTGTTTTGTTCTTCTTCCTGTAGTTGTTTTGTTTCGTGTCATGTGTGTTTCTTCAAAAGAATTGTTCTCATTTTTTGTTTCATGATCGAAGTTTTTAGAGGACCTTTTTCTAACTTCTTCCTCCTTGTCATTTTCCTTTGGGATCTTCTTTGTTACTATACCGCGTAGAAGCATTTCATTTATTTCTAACTGTTTTTCTTGTTCCTTTTTCAGCTTTTCGCTATCTGCTTTAAACACTTATAATTCCATGATGAGGTTCTTCATTATTTCTGAAACTTGGGTGGATGAAATTCCTTCGTTTTTATGCCCTGGTTCTTTAGGAAGTCCTTGATTTGGATTCTCCTTGGGTTTGATTTCTTCTTCATTATGTGCTAACATTATCACAACAAACCAACAATTTTTATGTTCGCAACATGTTGACGGGCGAAATTGACCGTCCGTCAACTGGGAGAGTGGAACCGGTCCGGGGTTGTCTAAATAACCCAAGCCGTTTGGTATGGACCACCCTGACGAGTTTAACGGATCCGTTGGCCGCTCTGTTCTAGGGTCTCGTAAGGAAACCAAAGAAAGTGATCTGAGCTAAAATAATCCATGAGGAAACTGAAACTAATAAAACAAACTGAAATAAACTGTCCAACTAAGAAATTAAACTAAAAGAGGAAACTAGAAACTAGCAAAACAAACTTAAACTAACTACACTAATCAAACCATAAACTACTAACTACAAAATACTAACTATGATTATAATAACTCAAATCAACTACTTAATTATCGGTTATGATCAAATATTCCTTATTCACAAATATATACATTATGGACAAATCACATATTTGATTAAAACCTGCAAACTCTTTGTTTCTTTGCCCTAAAATAATGAAGGATTTATTTTGATAACATGTTTTTATGAAATGACTAAGCGAAAATCAAATAATCTAATCTAAATCTAACTAAACTAATTAATTAAAGCAATGAACATCTAACTAATTAACCTGGAAGCGCTCCAAGTCTGCCATGTGTAAAATGACTTCTTAAGCTGATTGGAAGGTACCATTAGCCCTCAAGCTTCACCATGAAAGGATCAGCTATAGTTCTTCCTGAAGTAAGTTACAGCTAAAACAAGACATAAAATAAATCATAACAATTTTCTAATTATAAACTCCTGCAAAAGGGAAACCTACTATACAACAAATTCATATATGATAATCAATTCATAAAGAAGTCAAAGCTATCATTTATAAGCTGAATCCTTAAGCTGTTATATCTTTTATCAAATTCAGGTAACAAGGAATGCATAGAAAATAAGAGATTATATCCTTGAATTCGATTTAGGCGATAAAAGTGATACTAAACGAGAAACCAAAATGATATACAAACATAGAACAAAGTGTCAATGTATTATTGAAATAACGCATTAATTCTGCTCCAGTTCGATTAAGCATTACATATCCTTGTTCTCCCAAGGGATACTGATTACAAAATGTAGAGTTTTAAATAAGTTTTTTCACAAGGTAATACCTCCTTGTGAAAATGAGTAAATTTTTACAAATGCAGAGATTATCCCAAAATCCTTAAACTAAGCAACTAAAATTCAAGTGAAATCTAAGGAATATATTCCAATGTCCTCTTTCAATTTACTGAAATTTCGAGATTGATACGAAAATAGACAAAAAGAAACAATAAATTAAAAAGATATTTTATTGAGTAAAATGGCTAAAATCTGGATCTGTAGACTAGCTACAGTCGAGGATACGTAGCTAGTCCTGAACAGAACAGACCTGTTTTTAAGTCAATTAAAACTAACATAAATATATAAAAACAAATATTTCAATTAGCGATTAAAGAAACAAAACAAAGTATTTAAATCAAAACAAATCAAACTGCTATGCTAATTTGGGAGAAACTAAATCTTAATTGAATTTATTTTAATCAAAACGAATATCATGCAAATCTTTGCAACAAAATCCATCCATATTTTTCAGTGCTTTCTCTAATTCCCCCTTTGTAATGTACTTACTTTATTTGTTTGTGCAGCCAATGGCATTGACTGACAAACATATGGTTGTTCTCTTAGGTTGAAATCCTTGTTTTGGATACGAAAGAGTAAAATGAGATACATCCTCCTTCTTGCTTCTAGTCTTAGATATCCATTTTCATAAGTGATAGCAAACCATTCTCTTCCTTTTTAGGGATAGAAAACTTGAATGGTTTCTCATTCTTCATGCTACCAACATCCCCTATCAGATGGCTGGAGATGATCCCTCTCATTTGGAAAAGGCAAGAATGACTCAACCCTGGCCTGGCCCCTAGTAGCCTGTACACTGAAAGAACTGTACCCTTGAAGCAGTGGAGATTATATGTGTATGAGAGGGAGTACCAATGTTGTTCCATAAAGTTGTTTCCACTAGATGTGAATGTACAAATTTTTGATGCAAGTGATCGTTCATTGTTACCCTCATCATCATCTTCTTTGTCCATACTAGCCTGTTCTCCATCAGATGTGCCATCATCCTCTTCATCCTCTGTTGATGTGTTTATATTTATATTTTCATACCCAAAACCATCTTCCTTGGTCTTGTCTTCTACCCAAGCATTGTGAAATAATGAGGATTGGAACCCTATATCAGAGGCCAACAAGATATCCTGCTGTGAGAATGCAAACCCAGACGTTGCATGGAATGTGGTCATCTCCCCATATCCAAATCAGAATTAGGCATCTCATGTTTACTTTGTTTAGGTGCAGTATGCCTCCATGGGCATTGTAAGGATTTCCCTGTAGTGGGCTTGAGGCATTTAATAAAGAATTTTCATAGTTCATTACTTTAGATTCAACCCCTCTAAGCATCTCCTGGGCTCTTTCATAAAACTTCAAGTCAAAATAATTCCCTGTGGACCAGTCGAAGATGCAGGCTTTTTTGTAGAATTAATTTTGCTTCAGCAACCTTCCCTTGATGCATCAAACATATTCCAAGATTGCACGATTTGATGTTTTCTGGTTCCATTGATAAAGCTTTCATGTACATTGCCTCTTTTGGTTGAATGCCAATCCTTGATGAATCAGATTTAGCTCGTGTTTCAGTAGTTTAATCTGGTCCTCCATTCTATAAAACTTCTTGTATAAATCGACCAATATATTGTCCTAGACTTTCACAGACAGATGGAACATCGATTTCCCTCAATGATATAATGGCTTCAATGGCCTGGCCCTGGGACCTGTTTGTTGCTTCAAAGACAATGTCCATGTCTTCGAACCTTGTCCATCACTTAGAAGCAATGATTGCGACCAAAACAATGCTATTGACCTTTCACGGATGCCTTGTTCATCTTTGTACCTCTGAAGAATTCCCAAACGCTGTCTTTCTTTGCTGACCACATAATTTCTGATTCAATGTTTTGCAAGGTAATATATGCACTGGTATATTTGATCATATGACTCGAAATTCCCTTAGATATTATAGTCCCCACACTTGTGATTATACGGGTTTGAAGCCCCAATCGCCAGTAAAAAAGGAAAGATTGCATTGTCTGTTCATGACATTTACTTCGCTGGAGATATTCCATTATCCCATAAGAAATCGCTCCTGAAACTGGATTGACATTGATCATAAGATAACTTACCCATATAGCAAAATATCACGGGGAGGTTAAATAATGAGAATTCGACTCTCTATGCCGCCAGTCGTTCGAGGTAAAAACGTCCTCAAACCCGTTAGCGGATGGTTTGGGTTTATATCTAGATGGAATTTATTTCCAAGAAATCTTTAAAATCCGGTTTACAAACTTGCATCATTCTCCAAGAGCAACAATAAAAGTCCGGGATGGAAACCCTGGAAATGCCCAAAACCTTCCGCGAATTAGCGAGAGGGTATCCGGATATATCTGCTCTTCATTACTCAATCTAGCTGAAAGCGTTAAACCATATAACAAAGGCCAAAGTTGCCTGCAGCCTTGATTTGCCGGAGTCGTAGAGCCATCAAATTAGCGAGCATGAACGTGGCCGGTGATGAATGGCTTAATTCTTGGTGATAAGGCATGCATTTATAGATGTAACATCCCCTGTGACACAGCTCAAAAATTCATCAATTGGTTGACCATCGATCATGGTAAGTGCATGTGCAATCGAAAAGAAATCAATACCAAACTAAACTATCATGATGGCAGCCGCCAATATCCATGCGGTTATTAACAATAACATATCAATGGTTTAAAAATAATCATATGACTTTATGGCGGAATATTATCCATACATTTTATGAAACCAAAAGTTGAGTAGGCCAAATGAGAAGTCAATCAAATGCTAATGCATTGCAAATTCGACGAAATTCAATCATACAATTGATATAAGAATGTCAATGAGTATACCAAATGCGTGCTAGTGTTATACCATAATGTTCAAACACTGGCGTGCAGTTCAAAACCTACAATCATATTCGCAATTACATCGAAAATCAAGCGTTTAACCAAAGGCGTCCAAATCAGTATTGCATAGAATTTGATATGCCCGAGAGCTATGATGAGGATCAACATATGATTACAAAAGATAAAATCAAGACTACTTACCACGTACGATTAGACCAAATCATAAAAATCACGAAATCAAAAAAGTTAAATGTCTTTATATAATCCATCGGAGTATGAAAACCAATCAAAGGACATTGCCGATCATGTAAGATCAATAAAAAGATAGGCGCAATCAGCATGATGACACAAAAGATATCGGCAGTTGAGATAATGATCGAAAAGTGACCTCAAAGGAGAAATTTCCATGCTTAAAATTGTGAAGACTTACCGAAGACAAACGTGCGAAAAGGCACAAAGAATAAAAAGCATCGTTCATTTGAAAACTTGCGGTGGAAAAGGCGCAAAGAATAAATTCATCGTTCATTTGAATTTTGCGACGAAAAATCAATGTTTGTGAAACATTGGTGTAGGCAGCTTATGAGACAATGAAAAATGTGAATTGGCTGCCAACAATGGTGACACACTGGGCGAAGCAGTTATCTCTATCAAAAGCAACGAATCCAGATTAGGACATCAAAGAGAATTTCAATTCAAAAATAACAACCCAAAATCGTACTAACATCATCCTCAAATGGTCAATGGTCCATGACTTCCTCAACAATCGACGGTTGGGATTTATTTCAAAACTCTAGGCTTCAGAAGTTCTGGTTGGTCCATACTCTCCAACCTTTCGGAGTTCTCAGTCTCTGGACTGTTGTTTCGGTTTCCACGTACCTTCTCCTGATCAACAGTTGCGATTAATTATGACCTCTGGAATTTCTCAACTCAAAACAACTACAACACAATTCCTCTAGAGTACCAAGTCCCTGGACCTTGGGATCAAGTGCCACGCATCCACTAGGGCCCACAGTCTTCATGCTTGAACTAATAAATATTGAAAAATGTCATCTAAACTTTAGTACTTTTCAATTGTGAGGACATGGGTTGGAAATTTTTGAATAACCCATCGATCGTTCCATAATTTTCCCCACACTAACACATACCACTTCTAGGAAACCATGGTTTGGATTGCGGGACTGCCCTGTATAATTATCTATCGCACAACTACGATCTTCACAATGCCTCTTGGCCATCGATCTTGATAGATCATGCGCAAAGTTAATGAAGCATCGATCTAGCAAACTTCTTCATCAAGTTTAACTACCTTGTGCCACCACCCAGAGCACCACATGGAAAGACACACAAAGTCGACACATGGCCCAATAAGGAAGGTGATATATGTCTCACTCTAACTTCATTTTTATATTACAAAGGTTCTTAACTAACTGACATGGGGCACATGTCCCATGTGTCCACGTCATTCCTAGTGACGTCAACATGCCACATCACCTCGAAACTTTGAGATTTGGGATATTTCACCTTAGCATACCCTGTTTCTCGTGAAAGCTGAACTCCTGAACTTTCTTACCTTCTGTTATTGGATTAATCCTATGGTTCTGATCCATCCTCGATCAAATCCAGTAGTAAACACTTCCCCACAGATTTACGATGTAGATCCTATTTGGGACTTCAAAAATTCGGTCTTCGACCCTTTCTACTCTATCAAACATAAAATTCACTGAAGTCATGAAGTCCAAAGTACTTAGGGGTTAATACTCATGCACCTTTCTCCATCCTTCATTCTCCCAAAAAGATCCCACGGCCCAACTTCAAACCTTGCAGTGTCAAACCCATGGTTACTGCAATCTCCTTTCTCAACAATCGTTCTTGAACCGCTATACCTCCTGAACTTCCAAACATGAACAACTCCAAGTCAACAATGACGTCAGCAAGTTACATCACTTCGGGAGTATGTGCTTCGGGGAAAACTAGTTTCTAACACTAGAAGTCACCCAAAGCATTGAAGGCTGAAGTTAACGCTAACCGTTGATCTAATTCGGAACTCAAGCTAAGTTTTTTCCATGGCTTATTCTGCTTTTTTTTTCCATAGAATTAAAAATCTAGCATAGTTTACTAAACCCTATTTTTTCTTCTTTTACAGGTTGTGCAAAATCGAGGTAATCAGATGAAGGAAACATCTTGCTTGAAAGGTATTCGAGTTTTGATCTATGCACGCATCACTTCAGTTACATACAAATTCTGTGTATACTTCTTAGCACTCTGTTTAAAATACGATAACTTGTGGAGTATTGGATTATGGTACTCCTACTGTAATATTTGAATAATGATCGATTGAATACAATGGTTTCTTTTGAAATATACATTCAATTCATCACTATATTTATGTGGTAAATAATAAGGGATTCAGACTGTTACTCATTCTATCTATTCTGTATTATAATTGTGTATGTACAAATTTAAATGGAAATTCAATATATATGTACCACCATCACATTTCAAATAAACAATATATTCATTATCCTTTATATATACTAAGCCATCATATTCCTAAAAAATAAAAATCATAAACACAATCATTGACAAGGAATGCAAGACAAGATACATATCTTAAATCTAATGCTGGAATACAAATGGAACAACCATGTTCCACCCAACCATAGAACATAACAACCAAGTTCACTTTCCTTGTTCACCCCCTAGACTGACCATGAGTCCATAAGGGCAAACTGAATGATCCTCCTTAGCTATAGTCACCATCCATAGATCATAAACTCCTTTGCCTCACACTAACAGTGCTCATAAAAACAAATAGTTTCTTTTCCCCAACGTCCACAGATCAAAAATTTCTTTGCCTCACACTAACAGTGCTCATAACGGAAAATAATTTATTTTCCCCCAACATCCACATATCAGAAATTCCTTTGCCTCACACTAACAATTCTCATAATAGAAAATAGTTTATTTTCCCCAACATACTAAGCAGCGTCCTGCCTCCTCCATATGTTGTTTTTATATGCATCCTTGTGCCTAGGTCTTTCCTTCCCTCCTTAGTAAATTCACAGCTTTACAAATCCATGATTTTTAGGGGATGCTAGTGGCCAAATTCCACATTTTCCACTTGTAAAAATCATCCTTGAGGTAAGTCAAACCTATTCCCCTCTCATGGAGTCATGGTCAGGTATTTTTAACCTAGTTGTTCCATTTGTCTCCCATCATTTAATTTATTAAAATTTTGTCTTTCACATGTGTCAAAATAAACAAGGTTAGTTGAGAAAGTCAAATATTTGCCAAACAATCATCAAATAATTAATTACAACAATAAAAATTCCAAATTTGGATTTGGATTTGCCATAAATGACAAATAATTTCCAAATCCGAATTTTCCAAAAACATAAATTTATTTCAAAGTTTACTTAGAATTTGATATTCTAAAATTTGAGGATATTACAGTTCAACACCTTTAGCCTTTCTAGGTTATTTAATCTTGATATTTCTTCACTATATGACAACATCTCCAAAGGGAGGCTCAGGAAAAAACATCAATTTTATCATCAACATGTGGTTATGACTGTAAGTCACTCCTCACACTTGTCAATGTCTCCATTGAAACTTTTACACCACTACTTCATGAAACTTTGAAGAATTTTTCACCACAATCCAATCAAAGCATTTCATTGTCATCAACACAAAACTCAACAAATCAGCTAGTGTATTTCAATAGCAATCATGAAGAAAAAATAGGACATACTTTGAGTGTGAAAAGTTCATATTTAAAGATCACAATCAAGGCTTGTATCTCTATGAGGCTATACAATAAAAAATCATCGAATCACTATATTTATCACATGTACTTCTAATCGCAAATAAAAAAACTATACAACTTTGTGATTTGAATCCCTTTTTGCAATAGCGACACAACCTAGTCTAAAAGCTCGGTCAGTGGCTTCTATAGCACATGGTAGATCACATAAGAAAAAGGCCCACAACTTGTAGGATAATTTCTTATGTGTGATGAATAGGCTTATGTAGATTAGAGTTTCTACTCTTCTTTAATAAAAAACAATTTCTTTTAATAGCTCTACACAGTCTGAAAAATGTAGAGCACCCCTTTACTATGATGTTTTTCTCTGCCTGGTTATTTTCACTACTAGAAGTCTCCATAAAATGGTGAAAACATACTTGTTGGCATTCCTCCTTCACTGGATCTAAAAGAAGATCCAACACAACAAGTCAAGCCTATAAAATGTTTGCTTCATTCCTCTTCAATGTACCTTACCATGAATTTTTATGTCATCCAAGGCAGAGTCAAAGTATTTATATGTGAGATGTTGATCTCGATAATACTTCTGAAACCTCCACATCTGAAGAAGCTTACCCATGCCCACACTTAGCACAAATCTCGACATATCTAGGCATTCATCTCTAACTTAGTGGCTTCTTGAAACAACCCACCATCAAGGAAATTCTAATTTAGTCATGTCAAAGCAGTTTCTTCTTCTTTTGTTTGTGTAGGAAAACCATGGCCAATGTGATTGTTTACTACTGAAATGGTTATATCATCCAATTGAAGTGGGCATAAGAAAAGGAAAACAAAGAAAAAAGAAGAAAACACTGAACAATTTTATTGCCATTCCAAAATGATTACAACAACCTCTTATTTATAGAGGTCTTTGGAAGGATCCTGAACATCCAAAGAGTTCACAGAGTGGGAAATATATGGAAGTGTCGGTGGATATGTCAGTGGAGGAACAATTACTAGTGCTTGATGAAATCTTCAGTTTTAAATGCAATTGGTAGAAACTAATCCAACCAACATTCCCTCCTAATTTGTACTACTAATTACATCAATATTTATATTTCCCAAAGATTCTCTCAAATACTCAAATTGGTCTTGTGCTAAATCCTTTATAAATATATGTGCAAGTTGCTCATTTGATATGAAATGTTGTAGGATGAGTTCTCCATTATTGACAAGTTCTTGAATGAAGTGATATCTAGTGTCAATATGCTTTGTACTCTTGTTAAAAACATGATTCTTTGATAGTGCAATGGTGGACTTGTTGTCACAATATATTGTAGTAGGGTCCTCTTGCTTATGCATCATGTCCTTAAATATTCTTCACATCCAAACTGCTTGACATGATGTTTATGTACCTACTACATATTCTGCCTGTATTGATGATATTGTCACTATTGGTTGTTTCTTTGATGCCCATGCCACAACTCATGTTCCAAGATGAAATTCATATCCATATGTTCTCTTTTTTTCATCAATAGTCCCTGCAAAATCACTATCTACGTATCCAACCAACTACAAATTATTTGAAGTAGAATACAGTATGTCGTGATTCATAGTTCTTGCAATGAATCTTAATAACCTTTTTTTTTCTTGCCAATTTGAATTGTTTGGTGTGTCCATGAATCTAGAAGTCAAATTGACTCCATCCATTATATCTAGCCTTGTTGTTGTGAGATACATCAAACTTCCAACCAATTTTCTGAATTTGGTTGAATCAAAATCCATTTCATTTTGTTCTCTACTTAGTTTTGTGCCAATTTCCATAGGTGTAGAAACTGGACTGAAAGTTATCATTGTAAACCTATTTAAAACATCTTTTTCATTTTTACTTTGAAAAATGAAAATTCCCTTATCATTTTGTGTGACTTCGATGGAAAGAAAACATTTCATTAACCCCAAGTATTTCATTTCAAATTCCTTCCTCATTGACGATTTAAATATATCAATAAAGAGATTCTTTGTATAGATAAAATCATCACCTTATAGGAAAACAATCAAGATCTTACCTTGTTCATTTACTTTGGTGTATAATTTAGGCTCACTAGTGCTTCTTGTGAATTCATTTTTTATCATGTATGAATCTATCCTGCTATACCATGTTCTTATTGCTTGATTTAATCCATAAAGTGCCTTCTTCAACTTGTAAGCCTTGTCTCCTTGTCCTTTTACTTCCTATCCCAATGGTTGTTGCACATAGACTTCTTCTTCTAAATATCCATTCAAGAAGGTTGATTTGACATCCATTTGATAAACTTTCCAATTGTGTTGAGCTGCAATAGCTAGTACCATCATAATTGTGTCAAGTCTTGCTATGGGTGAAAATGTTTCAATGTAATCAACTCTATATTCTTTTTCAAAACCTTTAGCTACTAATATTTCCTTATATTTTTCAACTTCTCCATTTTCCTTATATTTAGTTTTATAAACCCATTTCACACCTATGAATTCTTTCTCCTTAGGTAAATCAACTATATCTCATCTATCATTTTCTTGATAGATTCCATTTCATCATTCATTCCATTAATCCAATGTTCTTCCTTAATTGCATCTTCAAAATATATAGGATCTTGGGTAAATAGAGGAAAAATAGATTTCAAATCTATCCTATCTCCTTGATCATATATTTCTTGCAGGCTTCTAGTCTTTTTTCCTATTAATCATCTCCTTAATGACTCAAGTGTAGGATTTGAGTCATAACTTACTTGTGGACTTGATGTTTCTCCCTGATCAACTTGCCTTTGTGAGTTTTCTTCTTATGGATTTCCTAATGGTATTCCTCCTTGTTCATTTGATTGTTCTCCTTGACATTTGTCTCTTTGTTCTTCATACAATATTGTTGTACCTATTGTTGTCTTGTCTATATTTCCATCCCATGAATCTTCCTCTTTGAATACAACATCTCCACTTACAATGATTTCTTGGTTATGGGATTAAAAAAATTATATGCCTTAGATTGTTCATCATAACCAATAAAAATGCATTTTTCATTTTTATCATCCAATTTACTCCTTGTTTGTTTAGGCACATGTGCATATGAAATGCAACCAAATAATTTAAAATGAGAAACACTATGATGCTTACCACTCCATGCTTGTTGAGGAATCATATCCCTCACAATGTTTGTTGGACTCATGTTCAATATATAAAATGCACAAGATATTACTTCTGTTGGATTACTGAGAGGGGGGTTGAATCAGTAATAGAGAAATGTAATCATTTTTAACCATAAAATGCAAGTGTTAAATCAATGTATCATTATCATCCAATTGTTTCAGAGTAAATAAACAATGAACAAATGAGAAATCATACACATACACAATACACTAGTGTTTTTACATGGAAACCCAAAGTGGGAGAAAACCATAGAATGCTTTTTCTTATATGTCTTTAAGAATTACATTCATTGGAAGCACCAACTTCCTTTGTTTTCCAGCTGCAACTGAAAGGAGGCTCCAACCCCCTAGTTTCTTAGGCTACAACCTGAGGGAAACTCCAACTCCCCTATTCTCTGGCTAGAACCTTAAGGAGGCTACAACCCCCTATGTTCTTTGAATACAACCAGAAGGTGGATACAACCACCTGTCCTTGCCCCGTCTAACCACCCTGAAATATAAGTAGAATGATGGAACCACTGTCACACTATCATTGTGAGATATACTTCTATAAACCTGTAGGAATCAACCTGTAATCAACATGTAAAAAACTATACTAATAACCTATCCCAACATCTACCATACATCAACCTATACCTCAAATTGTACCATAAAAAAATTCATCAACCATGCATCAAACTTGTACAAATAACCTGTCCAAACAACATGTAATCAACCTATACCATAAACAAGTTCATCAACCACGCACCAACCTGTACCTCAACATATACCATCAATGAGTGCATCAACCATGCACCAAATATATACCAATCATGCATAAAATACACATAAACTATGAGTCACCAATATGTACCAACATCATCAACTATACACCTCATGTATGTGCCAACTTATCAACTACTTGTCTCAACCATGTACCCAACATGTACCTCAACCAGAATCCCTCATAAATTTCATCATCCAAATCTGATTTG
This sequence comes from Picea sitchensis, assembly GCA_010110895.2. Taxonomy (NCBI): domain Eukaryota; kingdom Viridiplantae; phylum Streptophyta; class Pinopsida; order Pinales; family Pinaceae; genus Picea; species Picea sitchensis. The sequence goes on from SNQJ01S0039485.1 coordinate 51,257, forward strand.
TAAATTTGTAATAGACCTAGTGTATATGATGACATACCTACAAACCTTCCTTAACTTTAACAAAAAGAGACTAGCATTTTCATCAAACTTTACTTTAGTCTCGCATGACTAATTTTGGATTAGCCAACAACCCTAACTTGAAATAATCATAACTATGTACCTGTAATGAATAAAGATATGAAAATTGTACACACTGTTAGTCAGTGTCATTTATGCAATTTCTCCAGGTTTCACTATTTGGAAGCTCTCAGAAAAGGAGTTATAGAAAAATTGGGATACCTTGTTGAATTTTGGCTTATTCTAGAGAGCAAACTTGTAGAGTGTGCCTCGCATATAATGTTTCTTGTATGGATATGAAAATGGTATAAAAAATACTAAATATTGTGCTATAACCAATACATTTTGTCTTATTGAATTTGGATCTGTTATCAAGAAGTTGTAACGTTTTTACCTGAAACACTTGTTTTAGACTAGTTTCAAGACTAGCCACAAACCCTATTTTCCACGAAGTGTAACTCCAAAAATACAAACACCCAAAAGATGAAATTTTTATCACAGCTACTTGGATATGTTTTCTCAATGACCTCGTAATTTCATGATCTGAATCATTCTATAAAAAAAAATTATTGCGAAAATGGTGAGATGACCTATAAATAGCATACCTTAGAAAGCATCATCAAAAGAATTTATCCTCCCTTCAATTTCGACGTTCTTTACTTCACCTTCCCTATGAAATTCATCTTAGATATCCTTTGGTTACCTCAGTCACTTGTAGATATTCAATATGATCAAATGTGATTAAAATTAGAGAGCTTTGCCTCTTATTTATACTTTCATGTAGCTTCCTCAAGGGGTTACCTTTTAACCATCTTAACCGACTTTCCTTATTTTAGGGCTAACCCACTTCTAACCACTTGTCCAGTTAGTAATTTCTCCATTAACTTTATTATTTAAATAATTTATTTTCTATCCACTTTGAATTATAGTAAACTCATCACTTCACTTTATTATTTAAATTACCTTCTAACAATCATAACCCACTTTCCTTATTTTAGGTCTAACCCACTTCTAACCACTTGTCCACTTAGTAATTTCTCCATTAACTTTATTACTTAAATAATTTCTTTTGTATTCACTTTGACTTATAGCACACTCATCACTTCACTTTATTTTTTTTAAAAATTCTTCTTTATGACCACTTTGATTACTTTGACCTTTGGGGGCTTTTAGATGACTCATGAGAGTTCTCCAACTCAACATGGTCATAACTCTCTAACCGTGAGGAGTTATGTGACATTCCACATACCACTAGAAATGGCATGACATGTACTATCCATCTAGAATAGTATTTCCTACAAATATATCAAGACTCATAACATTATCCATCAAACAAACTTGGGTCCATTACCCAAACCTTTGTGCTACAAGACTTTCTTCAAGGGATGATGTCAATGAAAACCAACCCAAATAATAACCAATCTCCCCCTTTGGCATTGATGGAAACACTCTGATACAATACTGAAGTCATATCACTCATGCTCCCCCTGTGACCATCGCTCCCCTTGGAACCATGCCTCTGTGCTCTTTCTCCAAGCATTTACATTTTCATTGGATAAATCTCTCCCCATTTGTCATCAATGTAAAAGGTATCTTTCCATTCGGGGTTGCTCCCCCTAACTGAGTTGTCCTTGGGGATACTCCCCCTAAATGAAATCTTCGTGAAACTGATCCCCCAAACTAAGATTTCCTCTTTATGGTGCTTCCTCTTGTAAATATAAGACATATAATATAAGCATTCAAAAGCATTCATTTTGGAGTAGAAATCACTTCGAGTCTCTCTCGAAAACACTCAAAATATTCCCTTGGAAGCAGTTTTGTAAATATGTCTGCCACTTTTTCTTTTGTTCCCGCATATTCAACTCTTATGTTATTCTCTACAACCCATTCTCATAGAAAGTGATACTTTATTGGAATTTGCTCTGTATTGGAGTGCATCACCGGGTTCTTTGATATACTGATGGTGCTTGTATTATCACAATAGATTGGAATGGGGTCATCATAATCAACCTGTATGTCTGTGAGACTTTGTTTCATCCATAGAACCTGTGTACAACATGTTGTTGCTACAATATAGTCTTCTTCAACTGTAGATAAGGATATTGATTATTGTTTCTTGTTTAGCCATGATATTAAACACTCACCCAAGTAGAACCCTGCTCCATTGGTGCTTCCTCGGTCATCAATGCAACCTGCTCAATATGCATCTATGTAGGCAATAAGTGATAGATCCTTTCCTTTTGTATATCATAATCCAAATACTTTGAGATATTTGAAAATCCTTTCCACTTCTAATACATGTGATTCCTTTGGTGTTTCTTGAAATTGTGACACCTATCCAACTTCCTGCATTACATCTGGTTTGGATTTTTTCTCATATAGTAAGCTACCAATCATTGACTTGTATTGCCTCTGGTCTGTAGACTTTGAATCATCATCTTTTCTCAACTTGCAACTAGTTTCCATAGGAGTGGTAACTGGTTTGCAATATTCCATTTCGAACATGTTTAGCATTTCTCTGATATACTTAGTTTGAGAAATAAAAATTCCTTAGTTTCTTTGACATATCTGAAGACCCAGAAAGAAGGATAGTTCTCCAAGTAATGACATTTCAAAATCATTCTGCATATCCTTTGCAAATTTATGGCTTAACATGTCATCATTTCTTCCAAAAATGATGTCATTAATATAAACTTCTATTAATAAAATACCATCTTGATTTACCTTCATGTAGAAGTTGTTGTCTGGACTTCCCTTTCTGAACACTACCCGCCATACATATTTATCCAGTCTAGAGTACTATGCTCTAGGAACTAGTTGTTCAATGTAGAATTCTTCTTCAAGTTCCCCATTCATAAAAGTTGATTTCACATCCATATATGTCCATATTATTCAAGACTCTACTATACAATTTTCCATAATTTTGACTCATATGTCACTATACTATCATTAAGTACTACTACAATTGATTAATCTATCATATTGTATTTCTGATAACTTAATGCACTGAATCTGTTTACTCAAATTTGGCAAGTTGCTCAAAGGATGGTTCTCTAGTCTATCTCATCTACTACATAGACTCCCCATGTCCATTATTAATATTATCTATGTTATGTTCCAAAGATATTAATACAAAAGAACCACACAAGATATATGAAACAAGATTTAAAACCACCACTTTTATTATAGAAAAACCTTTATGTAGGGAAACACCATACAATGGATCCTATTATGGAAGGGATCCTCTCGTGATCAATTNTTCCAAAGATATTAATACAAAAGAACCACACAAGATATATGAAACAAGATTTAAAACCACCACTTTTATTATAGAAAAACCTTTATGTAGGGAAACACCATACAATGGATCCTATTATGGAAGGGATCCTCTCGTGATCAATTGCCTCTTCGAGGGGGCATCCTCGTATTGAGATATCGCTCCATATACAATGATTCTCTTCATATCCCATTACATTGCTTGAACCCCTTTATATAGTGCTACAATCAACTAAAAACATTCTAGAGGAGGAATCTTCTAGAATTAGAACCTTTTAAGAAGTCCTCTTACATTTATTATATCTAAATATCCATTTATTATATCTAACTACCATAGTGGGCCTTATTTAATACTACAATGGACCTAGTCCAGCTTACATTGAA
>SNQJ01S0039485.1:55019-72036 GCA_010110895.2 Picea sitchensis
TGTATCTAGCTACCTAACATTCAATCCCCCTTATGAAAGTGTTCTCCTCAATGCTTGATGTTAAACCATATACCAGGGTCCCATGGATAAGTGTGGACCATAGTGTTGAAGTAGACTAGAGAAACAGGGTCCCATTGAGAAATGAAAGCCACTATGCCCAGGGCCCCATGTCTAATTTCTCATGTAAACTCCACACAAAAGATATTGGCACCCAATAACCAATTGAAAATGATGCTCCCAATACTGACACCTATCATGTGGATCCAAACAACAATATCCATCCACATAATGGGAGAGGATCCAAGCTGAATCGATAAGGAACAATACCATTGTAGAATATGCAGGCTGGACATTAGTAATCATAACTAGCCCCTAATGTGTGGCATTGGTGCTCTCTATAGAAGGTGTAGTAGTGTCATCAAATAAAATATGGAAGTGATTGTCATCCCAAAAATGACAAGTATCCATATACCAATCATCAAAATCGGCCTCAAAATCATACCAAGGATATATTTCTTGATTATATTCATCCATGATGTCCTCCATAAGAAATCTCTCCTGCATGTTATCCAATGAATCTTGAATACTACGAAAAAATATCCTTGAGGCCGTCTGCAAGTTCATGCAATCTGTCATGCAATGTGTCATACAATTGGGCTTTGAATGCTTCAGTCATCTATAGAATTTATTTTAGGGTTTCAGAGGAAATAGCCATTGGAAACACCACATAAAATATACCAAAAGAAATCTATTAAAATAATGTATCCAATGGAATTGATATAGTAACAATATGAGAACCCTATGAAAAGTTATGAACTCTGCAGTCCCTCCACCATCACAAAAATCCCCCAAAAGTAGTTGATTTTAGATTAGCTGATGCAGGAGCATCTCAAGCGAGCCAGCGCGGAGGCCAAAGACAGCTGGACAAGCACCCAACACAAATTTTGAAATTCCCTTGAACTTAATGTGCCAACCTTAAATGAGATAATTAAGAAGGAGCACACTTGTAAAATGTAAATGGACCCTGAGAGATCCGCTCTCCTCCTTAGTAGGTAGAAGGCATTTATAAGTAGTTAATGCAAGTAGATAGAATTGAATGTTAGATTAGACAGTTTTAGAGCGCAAGAGGGAAACAGGATATAGACACCCTCATTGTGCATTGTAACATTAGCATGAAGATTATGAGCAAGAGAATACAGAGCTGAGAAGGGAGAACTGTAATTTGAAGACACCCATGTACAAAGATTTGAATTAATAAGAAAAGAACTTTGATTCAAATTCATGGCATTGTGTTGGTTCTCCATGTATGTATGCTAAATGTTATGCTCATGATTATTTTACTCTTTTTGCTGTACATTTGCTTTTATGCTATGTATGAATGATTTATTGTTGAATGTCTAGAATTTGAGAGAGACAGGGTAAGGGAAATGAGTTTCAATTGTTTCTCTATCTGAGCAAGAGTTCCTGCAAGAAGTGTAGTTGAATTGTCCGCAAGGAGCGCGTTGACAAAGGGTTCAGAGGTTTGTCTCTGAAAGCTCAGACTAGATAGCTTTTGTTCTCATTTCCACAAAAGTGCAGTTAGGCACAGGAGCCTTGCAAGGAGTGCGTAGGTCGAGTAAAGTCTCAAAGTTGTGAACCTAAGAGAAGTATTGAGAGACTGCTACTGCAGGGTGTGCGCAGAGTCGAAAAAGAGTTCAACACTTGGAAGTGTTTGAAGGTCTTCCACAAGGAGTGTGAGTAGGAGTTTTCTGAAAGACTCGAAGTCATGGGGAAACTCAAAAAGATTTGAACCTTCGAAGGAGTCGAAGGAAGGAAAGAGGCCAAGTACCTTGAAAATTTGAAGGAAGGCGTAGCAACATGGGACCGCAGGAGGACAAGTTCTACGGAGAGAGATACTTTGTTTAGTTCATGCATAAGTTCTCAAGGAAGGAACAGACGATTGGAATTCTCTGTGGAGAATTCATGAAGTCCCGTGAGCCGTCAGATCTCACGAAGGGGCAAGGGAGTTATGGTCAATACTTTCAAAGGTTCAAGCTCAGGAGAGGCAGAACCGCAGATCCAAGCCGACAAGGGCCGTTGGATTTGCAAGTGGATTCCTATTTCGGGGTTTCGTAGGTCGAAGTCCCGAAATCTTTGCAATGGGACTCACGAAATCACGAAACATGATGTCCCAAAGGGACAAAAGGATCATGTAGGCCACAGGAATTAGCAGGGTGGACAGGTGGTGCCCTATCGACACGGAAGTCAAATTCCGTTGACCATTTCGGGGTTTCATGGAGTGATCAGGATTCATGAAATTGCGAAGTCCGAAGTCCCGACGGGGTAAAGGGGTGTTGAAAGGTCAACCTTGCGAGCGCATCGAAGTTTCGGTAAATCTAGTTTCGAGGGTTGAGGAGACAGGTTGCTCGACATTGCAACTCCTGAAATCGCGATAAGGAGAAATCCGAACTAGCAAGGAGAAAGGGTCAAGTGTTGAGTGTCTTCGGGTTTTAGAGATTGGAAGTCAAGATGCTTGACCACCGGATTCGCGGAAGTGCGAAGTTCAATCTCCTGAAGTACAAGGGGGAAATTCTTGAAGTAGATTGTGGGTGCATATTTCTCGAAAGGGAAATAGAGGAGCCATTTCCAAGAGCTCTTCAGGCTAGCATAAGGGGAAAGATCCTATGCACGTGACCCTCTGACCCGCGGGTTGAGGAGGGGTTGTGATCATCAGCAATAGCTTCCCTTCTAGAGCTCTGATTTGGACAATGTTTTGTTTTAAATTGGGTGAAATTGTGAGAGGAACTCAGATATGAAATGTTTTTTGAAAAATTCAGCTTCAGATGCTACAAAAATTAGAAAAATCATGTGGTCATCTGCAAAAAAGGAAAAAAAATCCTTTAAATTGCATATTTTAAAATGCAAATAACTTGAATTCCTGAACTTCATTTTAGACGATTGTTTTTTTTTTACTTGGGTGTTTTTCTTAGAGGATCTGAGATACACAACCATTTTTTTTAAATTTTGCACCAAAACCTATATAAATCGTTTGGAATGTTGCAACCCTCTTTTTTTTTTTTTCTAAAACAATAAATCTACAAGTAATAAAAATATTTTCCCCACACTTCCAGCCAAGGAAAGTGCTATGATACCACTTGTTAAGTTGCCAAGGAATCCCTAAGCCTGATGGCTTAGAAACATTTTTGCTCTTAAGTGTATTCATCATCATCTTAATTAGTAGATTCATCATCTATCTGAGCTATGAATTCTTTATTTATGTCTGTGGGTTCATCTTTCACTACAGTGTCTGAAAGTACAATCTCTTGAACCTATTCCTTATTTACATGTCCTTATTTTCTTTCAATTATTTTCCAAATATTTCTGTATCTAACATCTTTCCTTTTCTCTGTAGAATTTTCTTCATATCATTTTATTTCCAATATTGGGATCTCTTGGACTTGGTCTTTGTTCACATGTTCTTCGTGTTTTGAATAGACACTGTCAACATACCAACCACGGTTCTTCTTCTTAACTTGTAGAGTGAGTGTGCATTATTCATTGCTTTATTGATTCTTCATTCTTATCCATGTTCTCTTATGAGGCTCCTATCTGTGACTATTTTTGTTCTATTGTGGTTCTCTAGGAGGGACTATCATTCTACAATCTTTGACCATGTTTCCATATTTATAACATTTGTAACATTCAATGTTACATGGGACCACATACACACTTCTTTCTTGAACATTTCTTTTATAATCTCTGCAATCTACAGCCTTATGTCCAAAATTAGTATAATAAAAACAATGACCATAAAATAAATTTGCATACCTGGGAGTGAATGATCTTCTTTGTGGTGTACTCCTTCTTAATTTATTCCTTGACTAAGCATGATCATGATTGAAGCTTCCTTGTGGCTTGAACATGGATGGTCTTCTTGAAAATCTATCTTCAATAGTTTTCTTAGATTATGGTTGACCATGATTCCTTCCTTTGAGTACTTCTACATAGCTCTTTCTATTTTCTTCATTCTTCTTTTCTAGAAACCTAGAGTGCTTCTCTTCATTCTCTATAACTAATGTGGGTGTTTCTTTCTCTTCAACGTTCTTGTTGAGCTTGACAATTTTACTTATCAATGTGACAAATTATTCTTCAAGCTTCTCAACCTCTTCTTCTTTCTTCATTATCTGATACTTCATGACTTCTTTTGTTCTTTTCGCTTCTTCAAGTTGAATTTTTAATGTGATTTTTTATTCTTCAAGTCCTTTCTCTTATTGGCCAAACTCTACCTCAAGATGGTTTAGATCGTTAGTTCTTTCCTTAAGATGATCTGTCAATAAATTGTCTCTCATTTCTACTTCTTCCTTCTATGTTGCTATGTTTCCTTCCAAATACTGATTTTGATATTCAATATTTTCTTCAATCTTTCTGGCTTCTTCTAGCTGAGTTATTAAGTTCTCTATGACCTATTAGGATTCTTTAAAAATGTGAACACTTTCATTTTGTTTCGTCAATTCTTTCTTGAGTGACTTTTTTTCTTCTCTTAGTTCATCTAAAGCACTAATTAATTCTACTTCATAATTGTCTTCCTTTTCAATTAGTTTTTTGGTCTCATTTCCTTCATGGCATTCTATTTCAAGATATTCACATTTTTCACAATTAAAGAAAAACAACATACCTCTGGTGATTATGTACTCTTCATCTTCTGAATCTGTTTGACATGGTGAACATATTTATTATTGATATTTATCTGCATCTTCTTTGAATTTTTTTGAATCTGCAATGGCTGAAGAATATATATCATGTAACTTATCCCAAAGTTCTTTGGCTAATGAACATTTACCAATATTTTCTCTTACCAGATTAGGTAATCCTTCCGAGATGAAATCCATTCTATTTTTTTTATTCTTCTTCAATTTATTCTTGGCTACAGTATTCTCCCCTTTTCAACTATCATATCTTGTAACAACTGATAGCCGAATATAATACCCATGTTCCAGTAAAAATGCTTTCATCCTTCCACTCCATATCTCATACTTTAAACCATTTTGACCATTGAACAATTGTACTCCATTCTCAGAATAATCCATGATCTCCTTCCAGTGGTTAAATTGTTTCTTGAAGAAACCTGCTCTGATTCTAATTGTTGAATTATTGAGAGGGGGGGTGAATCAATAATAGAGAAATATAATCCTTTTTAACCATAAAATGCAAGTGTTAAATCAATGTAGCATTATCATCCAATAGTTTTAGAGTAAATAAACAATGAGCAAATGAGAAATCATAAACATTCAAATTACACCAGTGTTTTTACATGGAAACCCAAAGTGGGAGAAAACCACATAATGTTTTTTCTTATATGTCTTTAAGAAATACATTCATTGGAAGCACCAACTTTCTTTTTTTCCTAGCTGCAACTGAAAGGAGTGCACAAGAGAATGTTGGAGGTTTTGTAGCTAGCACAAGGAGTGCACATCTGAACTCTTTCAAGTCATAGAAGAACATGCCAGGAGGGAACGCCAAAGAAATCACAAAACTCAAGAGGAACCTCAAGGTTACTGAATACATTGGAGGGTGAACTATGTAGAGAAGGTACCGAGAGATAAAGTTATTAAACACTCTGTAAGGAAGATCTCTACAAGGTGTGCATTGAGCATAAGGTTTCCAGGAGGGAACGAAGTTTTCCTTTGAAAGGAAACAAAAGGAAAAGACCCTTTTGGAGTTCTAAGTCAGTTAAAAAGATCAGAAGAGATAGAGTAAAAAGTGAGAAAGATACAGAATTATTCCAATTCTTAAATCTCAGAAGAGATAGCACTTTAAGAAGTGAATACGAGACCCAAGATAGTCTAGTTTGCAGGAGAAAGTTCAAGGGACAAAGTATTCAAACACTTAACTCTTCCAAGTCAGAAGAAATCCAAAGCTTAGGAGGAGGAACAACAACAACCATCAGATATGTTGTTGAAAGAATTTTCGATCATCAGATCGGGGTCTAGGATGAAGGAGGAACGCACAAGGAGAAAGATAGATCCCAGCCATTGGATCTTAGCACAGAGGATCGACAGTTGCTGGATCAAGGTAAAGTGCATGAGCTTTAACCCTTTATGTGCACAAGAGAGTGAAATTTCTAAAGTCCTGAAGTGTTTAGGTACCGTCCATCATCTAGAGGGATGGGTGGCACAATATCTACAACTTCATAAGTTCATAGACAAGGAGGAGGAGAAATCATCAAAAACTGTAGTGATCCATAGTCGTCGATCTACGGGAGACACGTGTCGACAGATCGTCGACTTCGGGTAAAAGCACTTAGAGGGTGAGTGTGTAGGAGTTGAAACTTATGAAACCCAAATATCCAAAGTGAATCATTGCCATACGATTTGAAAGTACATGCAATAGAAATTCATGGACTATGGGTAAAGATTCGAAGAAAATCGTAGCCACTCGATTCATAAAGACACACAGAGAAAATCTGTGGACTTCGGGTAAATAATCGAAGTGAATCTGGATTGTCAGATCCATAGGGACACGTGGTGATGGATCATGAGCTTTAGGAGGAAGTAAAGGTGGAGTTTTGAAACTCCTGAATCCCAAATAGCTAAAGTAGCTGGGGGATATCAATCTATAGGAGAACATGCATCAACCGATTGTATACTCTGGATGAAACGCTCTGCGAAAAAGCGAGCGTGGAGAAGTTAAGAGTTGATATTTCCAATGTTTGAAGTCCTTAGGTAGCTAGGTTCATTGATTTGAGGAGGACACATGACAGGAGATCTTCCATTGTAGATAAATTAAGGTTTGAGAGTTGAAAACTCTGAAACCCAAATTGCGAAGAAAATCATGACCGCTGATTTGAAAGGGACATGTGTCGATAGATCGTAAGGACATGAGAATGTGTGATCCAGAGGGAAGGAAGGAAAGGAGGAAGATCTGAGCCATTTGTTTGCTAAGGGTAGGTGTCAACAAATCTTCCACTTTGGAAGATTGCAATTTCATAGGAAGCAAGAGTTGAGAGTTGAAACTCCCGAAGCCCAAAAGGTGAAATCAATCATGGTTGTCGATTGGAAAGAGGGCACATGTCAATATATCAAGGAGATATGGGAGTGTGTGAGGAAGTAAAATAGAGGATATATTGTAGTCATTGATCAAGAGGCATTTCCTGAGATTGAGGACCAATGGTCACTCTTGATTTTGATACCAGAAAGTCCTCGGACGTTAAAAATATGAGATCGGGCCGCAATTGATACCATGGTATTGACAAAGGGATATGTGGCAGTTGGAGGTGAATTGTGGGGAGAAAATCAATGTGGTATCAAACCACTTTTGGTTTCCCCAAAATCACATATTTATGTGAGGTCACATGTAGGAAGGGGCCTAGCATAAGGAGATAGCGCATGCGAATTGAAAAGTGCCAAGAGCGCTCGAGAAAGGGCCCACGGGTTACATAGGACCTACACCTTATGAAAAAAGGGGTCATGTATAATTTGATTTGTGTTCAAGAAGGAGCCTGAAGATTTGATCTAAATCATATGATTGAAATATTCTAGACCGAGAGGTTGCAGAACCCCCAGGAGGGGAGGGGGGCTGCATTAAGTGGTATCAAAGCACAATTTTTGTCTGTAGATTTCAGGCAAAAGAGATAGTCTGGCTACATCAAGTAGTATCAAAAGAATAAGTTTCCTTGTAGATAGAAGGTTAATAAGGAGGCAGAGTACTGATGCTCTGTGTGAAGGATTGTTGCAAATCCGTAGAAACAATAAAATAACCAGGTGATTTCTGGGAGAAGTTGGAGATGCTCTCAGATGCAGAGTAATCCACAAACTTTCCAGGAGGGTAAGAAGAGGATGAAAATGGTTATTGAAGGCCATGAACATGGTCTAAGAGAATTCCACCAGCATAAAATCAAGCCAGAGATGGATCTGTAGCTCATAGAGATAAGAGCAAAAATGTAGAGGCTAACTGTTGTTCCTGAGTTTATACTTTAAGGCTATAAAGTATATCGTCAAGGCATCTGTAAAGGTAAAGGTAATTAAAGGATAAGAATAAAAAATAAGGGTCAAGAAAAATCAGTTTCTCAATTGTCTCTGTGTAGCTTCCCATTGTTCTTGGATGCTGATATCTCTCTCAATAGCAGCCCATGAACACTCTAATTCAGCCCGGTTAGTCGTTGTTTGCAAAATGGTATTAAATAGGTTCAAAGAAATACTGGTTTGATCTTGGAGACCGGGTTCTATGATGGGTTGTCTATTATTTAGGACAGTCATGGATAGTAAAATTTTATTTAGTTGTGAAAGAATTCGATAAATTGTTACTTAGGTTTTATAAGAGATGAGAATAGGAAAAATAGTTTTGAAATTCAAAATAATAACATAAATATAGTTGAGGCCATTTCCTGGAATTGAAGCAATTTGAGAATCGTAAAATAACAAACAAATACTATTGAAAAATATGAGGCTTTAATCAAGAACGAATCTCATATTGTAACAGGAAATAAAGAAGAAAACGAGATTTCTAATGAAGTGTTAAATATCATAGTTCAAATGATCCATAGGTCTTAAAATTACTGATAGTAATTTCAGAGGAAAAGCTGTAAATAATTTGATAACCAAATCAATCTAAATTATAAAAGATGTATCAAATAAACTTCAAATTGATCATTCATTAGAAAGACATTTAAAGGGAAAAATAGAAAAATATGGTAAACAAGGTTAAAGAACACATAGCTACAAGTTGGCAGGATTCAGAATCTCGTCTGTATCGTATATCATAATGGATCGGAAAATTTTTAATACAATCGACTCTCTCAAAAAACAAAAAACAAAAAAGACTTTTCTCAGTCTTCTCAAAATATATTTATACATGATCATCAAATATTTTTCCGTTGATGATTAACCAACTTCCTAAGACTACGGTTACATGGATGAACCATGTCAAACCGTTTACATTTCTTTTCTAATTTCTAATGATGAAAATATTCAAAAGAGTACTTTTATGTTTGTGTTTATGTACTTCCTTCTTTCGCCTCAAGACAGTGAACACATTTTCCCAAAAATTTCACCAAAACTCTAGGAACGTCTGGTATCTCTTTTGCCTCAAATATGAAGAATATTTTTTGTAATTTGGGAAAACGATCTTCTATCATCTTCCTTGTGAACTTAACTGTTTGCAACTTTAAGTTCAGTATCACCATCCACTTGTCGATTTTGGAGATATTGATTACTTTAATTTTTGGGATCTCTACCTTCATTTCCTCCAAATATTCCTTGAACCTTAGCTGGTGCTTGATAATATTAATCTCTCCTAATAACCCAGGACAACCATTTTTTCCAATATTCAATGAAGCCTTTTCTAAGAGATCAAAAATCCCTTGACAATCATCATTGACATCTCTGGTTATTCTTTTATTTTCGGCCAGGTATACTTCCCACACTTTGAGTATTACATCTCCTTTATCTTGTTCTGAAATGGATAGCTTCTGAATCTTTCCGACCTCTTCCTTTGTTGAAAGGGCTACTGCTTTTTGGAAAGTCGTTCTAGTAGCTTTCACTTCTCTTTATTTCTGGAGAACATTCTCCAAAGATTTATTTGTTTCTTGAAAGTAATTATGGACAACCTCCATATTTAAAAACACTTTTTGTTGTTCCTCTTCTATTTTCAAATGTATTCCCAATACCCGAGCCTGGAAAATTTCAAGCTCTACCATTTGATTTGAAATAGTACTAATCTCATCTCGCAATTGTTTATTTACTTCTTCCTGCTTTAGGACCTGTGCCTGAGTGACCTATATTATCTTATTTGCCTCCTCTAAGTTTGATTTCATTGTCTGGATCTCTTGAATATCTTTTAATCTAGATTGTTCTAGACCCTTTTTTATTCCCCAACTAATATTTCTTTCGGCTTCTTTCAATTTACCCTGTAGCTGAGCTATCGTTTGGTCTTTTTGTTCCAACATAGTTGTCAAACTGCCCACAGAATATAAATTTGCCGACACTATAACTCCCATCGTGCCTGCTATCTCTGTAGAAAATCATCCATATTTAAGTTTATTTCCATCTATAATGACCCTATTCTTTTTAACCATCCCATCTCCTCTTGGATGGATTTCCTGTTTCAAGATTGCCCTTCTCTTTTTGCTGAAAAAATAATCTGATGAAGGAATCTCATCCCTAGAAATTGGCTCTAGATCACTGACATACAGAGCTCCCTCATGGGGGTTTCTATAAGTGGATTGCAATGGAGTCAAGGAAGTAATGGGACTTCCAAGTTCTGTTGATGATGTTCCTCCTGTCTTTTCTGGAACATCCTTAGGGATTTCTAGGGATGTTTCCAGCTTCTTTCCCTTTTCTGCCTCTGATTCTTTTGTCTGGGAAATTTATGTGTCTTGTGAGGGTATTCCAGTATCCTTCATCTTGTCTTTAGTATTTTATTTTTCATGTATATTTGTTTCAAAGCCTGGGGGAGGCCCTTCCTACTCTAGAGGTGGGGTCGTAGCTTCGCCCTGCAAACTTTTGGGTAAACAGCTTCGCCTATGGCTCTGGAATGACACAAAACTAATCTATGAGTCAGGTGGCAGTGCCTATACTCTATTCAATACATCTTCATAGGATTTAACCTCCTTGAATACATCATCATAAATAGATGTTTCATGCTCATAGGCTTTTAAATTACAATGCATCAAATGTTTTCTTATTAATTGATGGGGGCCATGCTTTCTGTGTTCAATATATACCAATTTTACTTCTTCTAGTAATTCAACCTCTACTTTAGAATGGCCTAGATTCAGTAATGAAAATTTCCCGATATGTACAGGGAAAGTTGGCCATGACTTCTTCTGAGCTTCCTTTAGCTCTAATCCAATGCCGCCTTTTACTATCTGGTGGGCTACCTCTCTACACATCAATTTGTCCGGTAAGAATTTAGGGAGTGCATGAGGGGGAATAGAACAACCATAAACCCTAATATAGGAAAATTTCTCTTCAATAAACTAGTCATCTATTGCTTTAAGATTTTTTGTGACTATATCAGAAATGTGAGGGGGTTCGCATCCAAAAAATATTTTGTGCATCAGAATTATAAAAAAATGACAAATTTCATAAAATGCGTCCTTAGAATTTTCTTCCCAAAGGGAAGAATGATATTCATGAATGGATTCTGGAAAGGTTATGTTCCAACTCCAATTCATTAAGGGAAAAGGAGTCACATAGCATATTGCATCCATAATGTATGCCGACATGTAAAAGGCCACTGGTTGTCCCTTAGATTTTGCAACTCTGTAGTTTGAGATTTCTTGTGTTAGGTTATCCAATAAAGTCTTACTCTAGTTAAAAGCATACCCTTCTAAAGCTTCTTCTAAAAAGGGCACCCAATCTGCATGAAAATGGCAGGGATCTTTGCTCCCGAAAAGTCTACATAGCATAATGGCTACGTAGACCATGTATTCATTCAAGGATGTTGTAGCATAAACCCCATGGGAATCGACTCTAAATTTTTATGGACACCTCCACCATTCTCTAATCATATCAGGATAAGTCCAGTCTACCTCAGTGCATTCTTTCCTCTAAAACTCTGCTAAAAATTTGGCATTAAAAGTATGTTTAGAATTTGGCGAGAGTTTATACATTACTTGTATATGTTCTGGCCTGAATGAGCCAAAGATGACTCCTTGATCGTTTAAGATGCTCCTCATCGGGATATCGACCTTTTCCAGGGCCCAACTGATCATATCATTGCATGCCACGAGCCGAGGGCACGTAGTGATCTTATGAAGCTCTGATTCTGCTATGTCCCGATAGTGATTCTCAAAATCAGGATGAGCATTCTTGAGTTCACATTCCAGAAATTCAAAGATTTGAGTCCAATATTTAATGGAGTCTATAGAGTGTGGCGTGGTGTCGAAGATGATATCTCCTTCCTGTGTATCTTCATTCTTCTTTGGTGCCTTTTTCGGTGCCATGAATTTACGTTCAATGGAAAACCTGTCACAGAAAATGAATGAATGAGCTCAACTGAGTGTTTCTTGCGCTTGATAAAATGAAAACACAGACATTCAAATGCTCTTTTAATTCATTTAAAAGTGACGAGATTGATGCAGCTGGCAAGAATTCAAGGCATTTAATGTGGAAGATATTTTACTGAGATACGCATTAGTACCACGTATCACCAATGATTCATTATTTAAATGGCCGTATTTTAGTGCCTTTGGATTTTAAAGAAAACTCGGGACATTTTATTCAATCAGAAACCGAAACATGAATGAAACCTTAAAAAAAAATGATTATCATTAATCATTCTTTGGAAAAAGGTTAATTTGTGCTAATCATAGATTAACACTAAAGATTTCATTTTTCGGGATTTCGGGGATTGTGTTGTCGAGAAGTATGTCATCGATAAAATCCAATCTCCGAAATCACGAAATCACGACGTGTTAATTAAGACTTAAACATTTTAGCAAAGTAATTAATTCATATTAAGTGTTTCACGGTTTCGAGGATCATGTTGTCGAGAAGTATGCCATCGATAAAATTCGATCTCCGAAATTGCGAAATCGCGACGTGTTGATTAAGACTTAAATTCATCTTAATTGACTAACTAATCAGGGCTAAGGAAAAAATAGAGTTAGTTCGGTTTAACACATATTATGGGTCGGGATTTCGCGATTCAAGATTTCGGGGATCATTTTGACAAGAGATGTGTTATCACTGAACCCCGAATCCCAAAATCGCGAAATGATTAACTTAAGACTTAAATTTTTTGCATTAGAGAATTAATTAATTAGCATTTTGACTAATTCACTTTATTTCGAGAAATCGGGGATTGGGAATTCGCGATTCAATTTGTATTGAAAATATGTTTTCAGCAAACCCCGAATCCCGAAAACTTTTTAAATTTAACCTTAAATTCATTAGGTTTAAAGATTATCATGATTAATATAATTTTATAGAAAATGCGTCGAGATTCTTATAATACTTTTAGGCTTTTTTCCTTTTATTATTTAAATCATTGAGTTCTTTGGGAAATCAGTATTGTGCGTTTGGGAATGATAACAAAACTTACGTTTTATGAAAAGCCGAAACCCGAAAAGGAAAGTTTAGGTCTTAGGGATAAACAAATTAAGAATTGTTTCAACATAGGCTCCAACTGGGAACCTTGTCTCCTTGTGGGACGAGGAGAACGTGTAGACTTAGTGCCTTCATTGGGTTAATGGGGTCATGAGTTTATCCCTGCAGAAATTGCTAAGGAAAGGGATACAGAATAAAAAGAGATTTCATTTTTATTTCTGAAAATCTCTTCAAAGTTCTTATTTGTTGTAAACTCAGTTGTAGTCTTATTCATGATCTTCTCCTTCCCGTTACTGAAATTAAGTTAGCATTAAGATGATGAAAACAATCTTAGGAAACTCAATAGATTCATGGCTTTCATCTTGCATCAAACGAAGAAAAAATCATATTTTCAATTGGGGAGCCCTATCTTAACTTGGGGTGCAGATCCAGTTTCGAAAAACTGGTAACTAGAGTAGAGTGGTATTTAAGTATGACAACCTTACAGATACCTCAGATATTGCTTCATTTCCAGCGAGCCTGTTTAGTACCCCGGTGAAGTTATCTATCCCTTTTTAATGAATTTCCTTTCACCACTTCGAATGTTAATTATACATTTAACCTCAGATGTTGCTTCACTACTAGCAAGCTTGTTCAGTACCACGATGAAGTTATCTGTATTTTTATACGAGACGAGGGAAATCATTTAAATTAATTTCCTTTCATCATCTTTTGGACTAGATGGGGGAAATCAAATATGAATTTTCTTTCACCATCTGTCGTATATTTACTTTATGAATACGAAGCAGGGGCAATCCATGATACTTAATATACCAGGGGTGGTATCTGTGTAAAAATTGCAATGGAGGTTTGTCAACCTGTTTTGATTACTCTAGACCAACCTTTTCTCAACTTTCAAAACATCTTAGTCTGCAGAGAAAAAAGGGTGAAATTAATTTCATGGGTCTTCCTTTGAGCAAGCTTAAATCCTCATAAAAACTGTTAAGAGACCTAGGAGAGTCAAGATTGGCCTAAGCATAACCATGTTTAGTCAGAGAGTAAGAGATATGAGGACTAGTCTTACTAATTAAGAAATGTTTTTCAATTTCAGAAGTTAAGACATAATCTCTTCTCCCTCTATGGGAAACCCGAAAAAGAATCTTGATTTAGAACTGAGGGCAGAAAGAGGGGACCTAGAATGATCTAGAAGTCGAAAAATAGAGGTCATAAATTAAACCCAACTCTAGGAACTCTCTCTTAAAGATTTTTACTTTATTTACCTCCTATCTTGTTCTAAGTGGAACCCTTAAAGCGTAGATTTTGAAAACACATTTTTTTTTTTTAATAGAGTCTTATGAGATAATCAACTCACTTTTTGATACAAAATCTTTGTTTTCACAAAATAAACTTTGTTGGGACTCACACCTTTGCCTTACCATTTTCGTTCTCTTTTTGAAATAACAGAAAATCTTATCTATCACCTATTTTTGGCAAATTTATCTTCCACTTTAAGGTTGTTCGTTTGCTGCTTTTACTTGGTGGGCTGTCAACTAGAATCCTGTGAAAGAACAATATGAAAAGCATTAGAATTTTAAGGAATTGGATACATTAATAATTTTGTATCCTTATTTCTAAAAGAGACATAAACCAATTTTATTTTATTTTTGTTTATTTATAGAATGAAAGTAGACTTCCCTAAGAAAATTATGAAATAAAAGACTTAAACAAAATGGTATATACAATGGGAATTCTAGAGATCAATTATTCCATATAATGTTTTAAAAAATGCCCGCTGATAGGGGCGTTCAAGATTTTACCATCCAAAATTTCTAGCAGAAATGAATTCTTTCCTTCAGGAGATGCGACCTTGAATGGTCTGTACCAAATGTGATCGAATTTACCATTTGTTCCCGAATCCTCCTTCCTAGAATCCCATTTCAAAACTAAATCTCTAGGGAGAAAATTTCTATCTTTGGCTTTACGATCGAATAACACTTTCATGTCATCCTGATATTTCTGCAGCCTTTCATCCACTATCGCCCTATGCTACTGAACCTCAATCAGTTGATTTATCCTTCTCATGACAGGATTTGGTTCTTTCTTCTCATCTTGCCACAATTTCATTACAGGAAGTGTTAGGTTTATAGGCAACACTATATCTATCCCATATACCATTTGGAAGGGAGAAGTTTCGATAGAATTTTTCGTGCCTATCCAATTTGCCCAGAGAGAGAACTTCAAATGCACATGCCAAGACATTTTATTTTCGATTAACACTTTCTTAATTATACTGATTAAGATCTTGCTTGAAGATTCGGCCAAACCATTTCCCTGAGGGTAGTATGTCGTGGAGTGACCGAGCACAATATTATATTTTTGGCAAAAACTGACCATAGCCATAGATTTAAAAGAATATGCATTGTCTGTGACTATCTTTCTGGGACAGTCGAACCTAGACAAAATATTTTCTTCTAAGAAATCTATTACCACCGAATCAGTAGCCTTTCTCGTTGGAATAGCTTCCACCCATTTGGTGAAGTAGTTTGTAGTGGTCAGGATCCATCTGTGTTGAGCACTCGAATGAGGATTAATTTCTCCTATGAAATCTAATCCCCATTGCTAAAAAGGAGCTTCCGTTCTAACCGGAATCAATGGCATTGCTGGGAGTTTATGTTTGCTTGCAAAAAATTGGCAAGGGTTGCAAGCTCGTACCTTGGCATTGACGTCTGAGAAACGTTTGGGTCAATAATACCCAGCCCTTAGGATCTTATAAGTCGTAACCCTCCAGGCGTGGTGTCCTCCACACACTCCTTCGTGAAATTGGCTTATTACCTTTTCTGTTTCTGATTCGACCAGGTAGACCAAGAGGAAGCCTAGTAGGTCCTTCCAATACAATTGTTTTTTGGAAATACAGTACTTGACCGCATGCAACTTCAACGTTCTTGCTTTGGATGGGGACAAGTCACTTGGGCATTTCAATGTCAACAAGTAGGATACTATGTCCTTGTACCAATTTGATGAAGCAAATTTCTCTTTGATTTGGATTTCATCTATTTGATCCTCAAGTTCATTCACGTCTACCCACTCTTCCTCCCCCTAAGAGTTATTTATCCCGAGAGCTCTGAAATTGGATTCAGCTAAGAGTTTAGCTAAGCCTTGTCCCTTTTCTAATTTTTTTGGTTTTATCTCCAAGTCGAATTCTTGAATTTTGGCAAGCCATCGTCCTCTTTTTCCATCACCGTCTGCCTGAACCAAAATATCTTGTACAGAGCTAGTAGGTACATATGCAATCACCTTAGAATGCAAAACATAGTTTTTGAAATCCTTTAACACTTTTACCATAGCATATGCTTGTTTTTCTATTATATTATATTTGAGTTTGGCATCTCTGAGACTTTTGCTAAAGAAGGCTATCGGTTGCTTGAAACCTTCTTTGTTCTTCTGAAGGAGTACTATGGTGAGTGTGTGTTCAGAGGAAAATGACAAAATAAGGAAATACTTGAGATAATCAGGGCTCGCTAGTACAAGTGCCTCGCTTATAACCTTATTGATGCGTGCAAAGGATTCTTTAGCTTCTGCTGTCCATTTCACTTCGTTGTTTTTCCTGAGCATATCTTTGATCAATTTCACAATTTCAGTGAAGTTTGGAATAAATCTTCTCAAAAAAATTATTTTTCCTAAGAATGACTGAAATTCTTTCACATTCCTAGGAATAATTATTGTATCTATAGCTTCAACTCTTTTAGGTTCAATTCTAATTCCATCTCGAGATACAATATGGCCCAAAATCTTTCCTTCTTGCATAGCGAAGTGAGACTTTTTAGGATTTAAGGACAGACCAAACCTGCGACATTTCTCAAATGTTTGTTTGAGATGTATCAAATGATCTTCATCTGATTTAGAAAAAACAGTGAGGTCATCCAAATAGATAACTACAAATTTGTCCCGTTCGCTAATGAAAGTGATATCCATTTCCCGTTGAAAAGTAGCACCTCCATTCTATTGAGAAA
>SNQJ01S0039485.1:75242-86594 GCA_010110895.2 Picea sitchensis
CTTCTTTTTCAGTTTTTTATTCTATACAACTTTCGTCGACATCTACTTCAAAATCATCGTCAATAGATAATATACAATTTCCTAAATCTTGGTCAGCAATATAAACATGATGATTAATTGGGTTATGTGGATCACCTACCGTGAAAGCCAACCTAGTTTCTCTGTAAATACACGTGTATTGTCCTCCGAAAACTGGAATTGTAGCGTATGTCATGTCCAGCTGGAGAGATCCTCCAAGCTTGGCACCCCATGACCTAGATAATAGCATACCATACATCGGAGGGATGTCAGCGACCACTACATCTATAAGAATGCTTTTTGTAGGTACTTGTGCCAGACCTACCACTAGGTCTTTAATCATGCCTATGCATTTGACTTTCCTTGAATCAAAATAATATAAGTCACCATAAGGCCTTATGATTTCAAGACCGAGTTTCTCCATAATTTCCTTTGGCATCACATTGTGGGAAGCTCTGGAATCTAGCATATAGTTATGGAGTAGGTGGTCAAACAAGGTTAATGTGATATAAAAGGGGGTCACAGTGTCTCTCGCCCCTTCGAAATGTGGACCAAAGACTATGTTCGACTTGTCATCTTCTAAGTTGATGACATCAGCCTGACTTTCATCTTCCGAAAAGATAATCATCTTGGCAATTTGTTTTCTGTATATGGGATTTTTAGCTAGTTCAACAAGGGGAATAGGAATTTTGATTTTATTTATTTCGTTTTCCAGATTAAAATTTCTCAGGGCCTTGTCGTTTTCTATGTTCGGGGCCTCCATTCCTTTATTTTCAACTTTTCTTTGTGGTGCAGACTTGTTTTCATTTACAGGAGCCTGTGTTTTCACAGTGGGTGTTCCTACTGGTTTCGACAGGACAGGTTGCGTGTCAGTGGTGTTATTTTTTGCAGTTTGTTTGTCAACAACTTTTGGAGTTACCTCATCAGTTTTTCCCCTTGGAAGGATATTTTTTGTTGGAACAGTTGGGAGACTTTTGTTCCTAGGTCTTAAATTATATTTTTCCTGTAGTTCGGCTATAATATCGTCTGCAATACCCTGATAGGCCAAATTTTCAGACGGGTCGTTGCTAACATTGTCTTCCAATGTAATTTCTTTATTTAAGGATTTTTCATAATCTTGTCTTGATAAATAAGGTGATTTATTATCATCGCCAAGATTATTAATATCCTCATCAAGCTCTTCAAAATATTCTAGATCTTCCCCTCCAATGAAGTTTTCACTTTTGAAGGGGGTTGGGATTTTTTGATCTTCATTTTTAATTATTTTCTGTGGGGCCTGAGGATCAAGATTCCTTCTAAAATCCTTCCTGGGGAAATTATCTCTTTTCGATTTATCTAGTTCCATTTTTGAGATCTTATTTGAAATTTCTCTAACTACCCTAGCCATCTCGTCTATTTTATCTCCCAAGGATTTCCCCGATCCTGAGGGTCCACCTTGCTCTTTGAATTTCCTATATTCTTTGTTCCATTTTTCTATTTTTGCTTTTAATTTCCCTGATTCCATCATGTTCGATTCGATCTCAAGAGCATCATCTTGCATTTTCGTGAGATCTATTGATCTCCTTTCTCTCAATAATAAGGCGAAATCGAGATCAAAAGCACCAACAAAAGTCACCTTTGCTGCGGGTTGTGAAGGTTTGACCTCAACCGGGATTTTATTATAAAACTTGTTGAACCTTTGTGTGAATTCTAGAACAGATTATGAGTTTTTCTTTCTAAGGGATCCAAATTTAGTCAGGTAGTAGAGGTGATCCTTCCTCTCTCCCCATTGTCTAATAAAAGCACTTTCAAGTTCCTCGTAAGATCTTAGAGATCTGGCTGCTAAGGATCGGAACTAGGTCCTCACCTATACTTCGAAAGTCTGAACAAGGAGTATTAAATAGACATCTTCGTGTTCTATTTTGAGGATGTCAGCAAATTGGTCAATGAAGTTTATATGTTCTTGGGTGGTCAAATATCCTTCCCCTGTAAATTTTGGAAGTCTTTTCATATAATTTTCTGGGAGGTCATGTAGGGGAACTGGTAGGACAAGGGGAGCATATCTAGCAGCTACTTTAGTGAATATTCCAGGAAGTAGTACTTGACAACTTGTTGGCCCTCCTGGGGCACCACCTCCAGCTCCAGCACCTCCTTGTGTAGCCATTGGTAGATTTGAAGCCGAAGATTGGAATGTGTGAGGAGAACATTCTCAGAAATCTGGGGAGTAAACCTCAGGAAAAGAGAACGTATCGTATGAGAGAGGAAGTGAGAAAAATCTTTCAAGTGTTTCCGAAATGTTCAACTGCATAAAGTCAGGGTGACAAGTAGTATGTATGGGTAAAAAGACTTGTCTAAGTGATCTTCGTGATTTTAAAATCTTTTCTCGATCAGAGACTGGCGAGGTCTACTTGCTGTCCAGGTTCTTTCTAGTGTTCTTTCGGCTAATAGCTAGTTTACTTATCGTGGAGTCGCCAAGTGAAAAAATAAAGGTAGCCTTAGAAGGTTTTCTATCCTTGTTCACTATCAAAGAAAGAAAGTGTCAATGTCGTTCTTCCCAGGGAACATATTCGTTTCTTCATCCCTAGAAATGGCACCAAAAAGATGGTGTTCTTGAGTTTATACTTTAAGGCTATAAAGTATACCGTCAAGGCATCCGTAAAGGTAAAGGTAATTAAAGGATAAGAATAAAAAAGAAGGGTCAAGCAGAATCAGTTTCTCAACTGTCTATGTCTAGCTTCCCGTTGTTCTTGGATGTTGATATCTCTCTCAATAGTAGCCCATGAACATTCTATTTCATCTCGGTTAGTCGTTGTTTGCAAAATGGTATTAAATAGGTTCAAAGAAATACTGGTTTGATCTTGGAGACTGGGTTCTATGTTGGGTTTTCTATTATTTGGGACAGCCATGGAGAGTAAAATTTTATTTAGTTGTGAAAGAATTTGATAAATTGTTACTTAGATTTTTTAAAAGATGAGAATAGGAAAAATAGTTTTGAAATTCAAAATAATAACATAAATACAGTTGAGTCCATTTCCTGGACTTGAAGCAATTTGAGAATCGTAAAATAACAAAGAAATACTACTGAAAAATATGAGGCTTTAATCAAGAAAGAATCTCATATTGTAACAGGAAATAGAGAAGAAAATGAGATTTCTAATGAAGTATTAAATATCATGGTTCAAATGATCCACATGTCTTAAAATTATTGATAGCAATTTCAAAGGAAAAGTTGTAAATAATTTGATAACCAAATCAATCTAAATTATAAAAGATGTATCAAATAAACTTCAAATTGATCATTCATTAGAAAGACATTTAAAGGGAAACATAGAAAAATATGGTAAACAAGGTTAAATAACACATAGCTACAAGTTGGCAGGATTTAGAATCTCCTCTATATCGTATATCATAATGGATCGGAAAAATTTTAATACAATCAGCTCTCTCAAAAAACAAAAAAAAAATCATTTTCTCAGTCTTCTCAAAATATATTTATACATGATCATCAAATATTTTTCCGTTGAAGATTAACCAACTTCCTAAGACTACGGTTACATGGATGAACCATGTCAAACCATTTACATTTATTTTCTAATTTCTAATGATGAAAATATTCAAAAGAGTACTTTTATGTTTGTGTTGATGTACTTCCTTCTTCCGCCTCAAGACAGTGACCACATTTTCCCAAAAATTTCACCAAAACTCTGGGAACGTCTGGTATCTCTTTTGCCTCAAATATGAAGAATCTTTTCTGTAATTAGGGCAAACGATCTTCTATTATCTTCCTTGTGAACTTAATAGTTTGCAACTTTAAGTTCGGTATCACCATCCACTTTTCGATTTCGGAGATATTGATTACTTTAATTTTTGGGATCTCTACCTTCATTTCCTCAAAATCTTCCTTGAACCTTTGTTGGTTCTTGATAATATTAATCTCTCCTAATAACCCAGGACAATCTTTTTTTTCCAATATTCAATGAATCTTTTCTAAGAGATCAAAAATCCCTTGACAATCATCATTGACATCTCTAGTTATTCTTTTATTTTTGGCCAGGTCTGCTTCCAACACTTTAAGTATTACATCTCCTTTAACTTGTTCTGAAATGGATAGCTTCTGAATATTTCTGAACTCTTCCTTTTTTGAAAGGGATATTGCTTTTTAGAAAGTCGTTCTGGCTACTTTCACTTCTCCTTCTTTATGGACAACATTCTCCAAAGATTTATTTGTTTCCTGAAAGTAATTCTGGACAACTTCCAGATTTAAAAACACTTTATGTTGTTCATCTTCTATTTTCAAATGTATTCCCAATACCTGAGCCTGGAAAATTTCAAGCTCTACCATTTGATTTGAAATAGTACTAATCTCATCTTGCAATTGTTTATTTAGTTCTTCCTGCTTTAGGACCTGTGCCTGAGTGACCTGTATTATCTGATTTGCCTCCTCTAAGTTTGTTTTCATTGTCTAAATCTCTTAAATATATTTTAATCTAGCTTGTTCTAGACCCTTTTTTATTCCCCAACTGATATTTCTTTCGGCTTCTTTCAATTTACCCTGTAGCTGAGCTATCATTTGGTCTTTTTGTTCCAACATAGTTCTCAAATTGCCCACAGAATATAAATTTGTCGATGCTATAGCTCCCATCGTGCCTATTATCTCTGTAGAAAATTCTCCATCTTTAAGTTTCTTTCCATCTATAATGACCCTATTGTTTTTAACCATCCCATCTCCTCTTCGATTGATTTCCTATTTCAAGATTGCCCTTCTCTTTTTACTGAAAAAATAATCTGATGAAGGAATCTCATCCCTAGAAATTGGCTCCAGATCACTGACATACAGAGCTCCCTCATGGGGGTTTCCATGAGTGGACTGCAATGGATTCAAGGAAGTAATGGGACTTCCAAGTTCTATTGATGTTGTTCCTCTTGTATTTTCTAAAACATCCTTAGGGATTTCTGGGGATGTTTCCAGCTCCTTTCCCTTCCCTGCCTCTGATTCTTTTGTCTGGGAAATTTCTGTGTCTTGTGAGGGTATTCCAGCATCCTTCATATTGCCTTTAATATTTTATTTGTCCTATATATTTGTTTCAAAGCCTAGGGGAGGCCCTTCCTGCTCTGGAGGTGTGGTCGTAGCTTTGCCCTACAAACTTTTGGGTAAACAGCTTCGCCTATGGCTCTGGAATGATGCGAAACTAATCTATGAGTTAGGTGGTAGGGCCTGTACTCTATTCAATACCTCTTCATAGGATTTAACCTCCTTGAATACGTCATCATAAACATATGTCTCATGCTCATAGAATTTTAAATTACAATGCATCAAATGTTTGATTATTAATTGATAGGGGCCATGCTTTCTGTGTTCAATATCTACCAATTTTACTTCTTCTAGTGATTCAGCCTCTACTTTAGAATGGCCTAGATTCAGTAATGAAAATTTCTCGATATGTACAGGGAAAGTTGGCCATCACTTCTTCTGAGCTGCCTTTAGCTCTAATCCAATGTCGCCTTTTACTATCTGGTGGGCTACCTCTCTACACACCAATCTGTCCGGTAAGAATTTAGGGAGTGCATGAGGGGGAATAGAACAACCATAAACCCTAATATAGGAAAAATTCTCTTCAATAAAATAGTTAGCTATTGCTTTAAGATTTTCTGTGACTGTATCAGAAATGCGAGAGGGTTCACATCCAAAAAATATTTTGTCCATCGGAATTATAACAAAATGACAAATTTCATAAAATGTGTCCTTAGCATTTTCTTCCCAAAGGGCAGAATGATATTCATGAATGGGTTCTGGACAGGTTATGTTCAAAATCCAATTCATTAAGGGAAAAGGAGTCACATAGTATATTGCATCCATAATGTATGCCGACATGTAAAAGGCCACTGGTTGTCCCTTAGATTTTGCAACTCTGTAGTTTGAGATTTCTTGTGTTAGGTTATCCGACAAAATCTTACTCCAGTTAAAAGCATACCCTCCTAAAGCTTCTTCTAAAAAGGGCAACAATCTACATGAAAATGGCAGGGATATTTTCTCCCGAAAAGTCTACATAGCATAATGGCTACGTAGACCATGTATTCATTTAGGGATGCTGTAGCATAAACCCCATGGGAATCGGCCCTAAATTTTGATGGACACCTCCACCATTCTCTAATCATATCAGGATAAGTCTAGTCTACCTCAATGCATTCTTTCCTCTGAAAATCTGCTAAAAACTCGGCATTAAAAGTATGTTTAGGATTTGGCGAGAGTTTATACATTACTTGTATATGTTTTGTCCTGAATGAGCTGACTATGACTCCTTGATCATTTAAGATGCTCCTCGTTAGAATATCGACCTTTTCCAGGGCCCAACTGATCATATCATTGTATGCCATGAGCCGAGGGTGCGCAACGTTCTTATGAAGCTCTAATTATGCTATGTCCCGATAGTGAATCTCAGAATCAGGATGAGCATTCTTGAGTTCACATTCTAGAAATTCAGAGATTTGAGTGCAAGCTTTAATGGAGTCTATAGCATGTGGCGTGGTGTCGAAGATGATATCTCCTTCCTGTGTATATTCAGTCTTCTTCGGTGCCTTTTTCAGTGACATGACTTTACGTTCACTGGAAAACCTGTCATGGAAAATGAATGAATGAGCTCAGCTGAGTGTTTCTTGTGCTTGATAAAATGAAACCACATACATTCAAATTCTCTTTTAATTCATTTAAAAGTGACAGGATTGACGCAGTTGACAAGAATTCAAGGCATTTAATGTGGAAGATGTTTTACTGAGATACGCATTAGTACCACATAACACCAATGATTCATTATTTAAATGGTCGTATTTTAGCGCCTTTGGATTTTTAAAGAAAAATTGGGACATTTTACTCAATCGGAAACCAAAACATGAACGAAACATTAAAAAAAAAATGATTATCATTAATCATGCTTTGGAAAAAGGTTAATTTGTGCTAATCATAGATTAAGACTGAAGATTTTGTTTTTTGGGATTTTGGGGATCATGTTGTCAAGAAGTATGTCATCGATGAAATCCGATCTCTGAAATCGCGAAATCGCGACGTGTTAATTAAGACTTAAACATTTTAGCAAATTAATTAATTGATATTAAGCGTTTTGGGGTTTCGGGGATCGTGTTGTCGAGAAGTATGTCATCGATAAAATCCGATCTCCGAAATCGCGAAATCGCGACGTGTTGATTAAGAATTAAATTCATCTTAATTGACTAACTAATCAGGGTTAAGGACAAAACAGAGTTAGTTCGGTTTAACACATATTATGGGTCGGGATTTCACAATTTGAGATTTCGAGGATCATTTTGACAAGAGATGTGTTATCACTGAACCCCGAATCCTGAAATCACGAAATGATTAACTTAAACCTTAACTTTTTTGTGTTAGAGAATTAATTAATTAGCATTTTAACTAATTCTCTTTATTTCGAGAAATCGGGGATCGGGAATTTGCGATTCAATTTGTATTGAAAATATGTTTTCAACAAACCCCAAATCCCGAAAACTTTTTAAAGTTAACCTTAAATTCATTAGGTTTAAAGATTATCATGATTAAGACAATTTTATAGAAAATGTGTCATGATTCTTATAATACTTTTAGGTTTTTTCCTTTTATTATTTAAATCAATTAGTTCTTTAGGAAATCGGTATTGTGCGTTTGGGAATGATAACGAAACTTGTGTTTTATGAAAAGCCGAAACCCGAAAAGGAAAGTTTAGGTCTTAGGGATAAAAAATTTAAGAATTGTTTCAACACTAACATTGAATATGCAGTAGGAGGAAAAGGTACATTGGAGGTACGAACGGCCTCTGAACAGGAAGGAAAAATGGCATGTTCAAAATTTGTTGGCCATAAAGCAACAATAAGTAGTGAGGATGTGGATGAGTTATGTTGAAAACCTCGGTGACACAGAATAAGATATGGTTTACATCTGTGAACTAGAAGTTGGGAGAACCCTCACTGATGACGAATAGAGGTCAGTTAAAGATCCCATAAAATGCCAGGAGGGAAGAGATGGATTTTCATATTTCTAGGTGGGAAATGAAATGAGATCAATTGAGGATATCATAGACTGTTAGCAGGACAGTAGTGAAAATTCATATTTCCATGTGGGAAATGAGATGAGATCAGTTGATCTCATAGACTGCCATTAGAGAAGGGGATAAATCCTATATTTTCAGGTGGGCAAGGGAATTGGAATGAGTCTATCTGAAGGTCTAAGGAGCTCAGAAGTGAGTTTATATCAGCAAGGAGTGTTGATATATGAAGATTCATGTGGGTTTGTAGACCATGTGAATGAATATGATGATAATTTAAATACTTCCACCATCAAAGAAGAAGATCAGAAGTGCATTCTTATCATTGGGGGATCAAAACATTCCTTCCAAGAAGCCAAGTAGAGGCTAGCATAAGTGTTGTAGGTACAACAACAAAAGACCAACCATCAGAGATTGTCATAAGAGAGGAAATGGAGAAGATACTGAAGTCTTCCCATGAAGGAGAAGGAGAAGAAAATTCAATAGAATTGATTAAAATTTCCAGCCAGGAAGATGAACAGGAGATGACTGCAGTATTGAAGCTTGCACCAGAAGAGGAAGCAGACAACATGGATTTTGCTGAGTTGTATGAAGAATTGGAATCCCTAGAGAGAAGGGTTATAATGCAAAGACAACATATCCAACAGATCTAGTTGGATATAGGTGGAGGAGCATACCAGCCTGGGGAACAGCTGGAAGAAGTTTGAGTTGAACCAACACGAGAGGAGCTAACAAAAGATAACCTATCAGAGGAGAAATTTGAGCAGCAACTTAGTGATGAGACGATAGAACTGGAGCCTGCAGCAAGGTGCCAAGATAAAACCACAAAAGAAGAAAACAACATGGGGGATCAGGATGATCTACCCTTTGATATGTATGAGGAGGAATAATTGCAGCTGAGAAGACTGCATAAGGAGAACTAGCCAGGAGAGCATATGGACAAGCTGATAGAGGAGATAAGGAGGATGATGTTGAGGTCAGCACAAGAAATTGTCGGCAGGAGGAAGTTGAAAAAAGGAGATCCTTCCATAATAGCAGAGAAGAAGAATAATTACCAACAATAACAACAGAACATAGAAGAAGGAGGACAACTCCAAGGAGAAGTTTGGGATCTAGGACTATTTCAATAGAGTTGGAGAGATCATGAGAAGGAGTTTATGAATTTTTTTCAATAGTGGAGTATGGTGCAGGAGCATCCTTCCACATCAACAGATTCATCATAAATCCAACACATAGGTGTGCATTGGAGAAAGGGAGAGGCACCGATCCTCCCATTTTTAAATTTGAAATGTAATCCTATACATATTTATGTTGTAAGGATAAGTAAAGCCAGGCCATGCCTTTGTACAAGTAGTGTATAGGGTCACCTTAATGGTTGAATGTAAGAAGGTCTAGATCTTAGTCATGTATGGATCTTCATTCTTTGTAAGAATCCATAGTGATAAGGTGTCTTAATTGAGACAGTGATGGCACTAAGGTGGTAGAGAGGATTATCTTGAGGATCCTTCTTGGAGGAAGATATTCTGAGGAATTCTGAGAGATGAGAGTTAGGAGGAGGATTCTGAGAAAAATAGCTTGAGAAGCTCAGAAGCTCAGAAATAGAAGGCACAATAGTTATTTGAGAGAGCTTGAGAGAGATGAGATTTTACTGGAGTCAAGACTGCACATATTGTAATCATATTTCCATATTAATGAAAAATACAACAATTTTTCCTTCATATGATTGTTTATGTGTTTACGTGTTTCATGAATGTATGTTGTATATGTATGTGATAGGTTTCATCTGCAGTAGGAAGATAGAATTATCCGTCTTTATTGAGTTTGTTATATTTTTCTAGGTTCTTTAGGTTGTGCACAGAGTGAAAAAAAGAATTTTGGAGGTTTTGTAGTCATCGCAAGGAGTTCGCATATGAAATCCTTCGATTTAGAGAAGAACATTCCAGGAGGGCACGCTAGAGGAATCACAAAATTCAAGAGGAACCTCAAGGTTACTTAATAACTTGGAGGGTGAACTGTGCAGAGAAGGCACCGAGAGAAATACTTACTGAACATTCTATAAGAAAGTGCTCTTCAAGGTGTGCATTGAGAAGGAGGTTTCCAGGAGGGCACAAAGTTTTCCTTTCAAAGGAAACAGAAGGGAAATACCCTTTTGGAGTTCTGAGTCAGTTAAAAAGCTCAGAAGAGATAGATCAAAGAGTGATCAGGAGACATAATTATTCCTAGTTCTAAAGATCATAAGAGATAGTTCTTTAAGAAGCGAACACGAGACCCAGGATATTTTGGTTCACAGGAGAAAGTTTCAGGGCCGAAGCCTTCAAACACTTAACTCTTCCAAGTCGGAAGAAATCCAAAGCTCGGGAGGAGGAGCAACAAAAACCGTCGGATCTTTTCTTGAAAGAAGTCTGGATCGTCATATTGGGGTCCAGGATGAAGGAGGAACACACGATGAGAAGGACAGATTCCAACAATTGGATCTGAGCATAGAGGATCAAAAACCATCCAATCAAGGTAAAGTGCATGAGCCTTAAACCTTTGTGTACACAGGAGAGAGAACCTGCTAAAGTCCCAAAGTGTTTAGGGACCATCCACCATCTAGAGGGACAGGTGGAGTAAGATCTACAACTTCAAAAGTTTGTAGACAAGGAGGAGGCAAAATCACCGAAGAACTGAAGAGATTCACAGTTGTCGATCTGTGGGATACACGCATCGAAAAATTGTCAAATTTGGGTAAACACAATTAGAGGGTGAGTGTGCAGGATTTTAAACTCCCGAAACCTGAATATTCGAAGTGAATCATAGTCGTATGATTCAAAAGGACACACGAAATAAATCTGTGGACTCTGAGTAAAGACCCGAAGTAAATCATATCCATATGATTAAGAAGGACACGAAACGGGAATCTGTGGACTCCAGGTAAAGACCCGAAATGAATATAGACCATCAGATCCAGAGGGATGTGTGGTGACAGATCATGAGCTTCAAGTACAGTGTTGAAACTCCCAAAGCCCAAATAGTCGAAGTAGATGGGGGGTGTCAATCTATAGGAGGACACGCGTCAACTGATTGTATACTTTGGGTGAAATGCTCTAGGAAAAAGCAAGCGTGGAGAAGTTGAGAGTTGATATTTACAAAGTCTGAAGTCCCAAGGAAGGTTAGGGCCATCGATTTAAGGACACATGTCAAGATATCTTCCATTGTGGATAAAGTAAGGTTTGAGAGTTGAAAATGTTGGTTGTGGAGCCTGATTATCTTCCTGATTGAGAGGTTCTTTCTTTCAGCCGTGTTTATACCCCATGAAGTATTTACA